>CAUYRT010079839.1:0-22723 GCA_963574885.1 Lepilemur ruficaudatus | reverse complement strand
TTCTTCTTTCTTCCATCCATGTCTGGATTATTTTTGCACATAACATAGTTTTGGCAAGTCTTGTATCTTTTCTATCTCTACTTCCTCTTCAAGGCTCACTTAGAAAGCATCCTTTTGAAACTTCATACCTACAAGATGTGACTTCTTTTTTTGCCTCTCAGAGCCCTTTACACCTCTTTTAAAGCTCTTCTATTCTGCCTTGCATTTGCATTTTGTTTAATTTTGTTATCTTCTCTGTTTGGAAGGTAAACTTCTTGGATACAGACTCTTATTTCTAAATGTGTTGCCCCCAAATGCCAAAACCAGTGTAAAATACATGTGTAGGCACAAGAAAAACACTAAATGTAATATAATTTTAAAAAACCCCATCTAGTTAATTAAATGAAATGCACTGACTTGAATATGCAGCACTTATTTTTCAGCGTTAGCACATGTGAAATTATGTATGGAGATAAAATTGTACGGGAAAACTGTTGTGTGGCTTGTATGTAAACAGAATTTGGAAGCCTTGTACTATGCAGAAGAAAAAGAATCATTATTCAGAAAGTAGGTAAAAAAAAGGAAATGATTAATTCATTATTGTTAACTTTGTGCATAAGTCTTTGTAAATGGAGCTAATTTTGTAGGATTATTGTCATGAAAAAGAATTAAAGGAATTCTTCTAGGATATAATTACTCATGGGCTAAATGCAAATTGCAGAGTTTGAAGTCACCCAAGAATGGCTTAAGTTTAACATGACAATTTTTCAAAATATTATTTTCTTATGTGAGCGCCCTAGACCGAATGTGATCATTTTTGCAAACAGCGTATCTTTTCATTTCTGCTCTCTGTTAGGTCTTTTGTGTTTTAAACTGTCTTTGCTTTCATGTGAGACATCTCTAGCAGCCTCCTGGCTGGGTGGTGGACTGCTGCTGCTACATTACCGTTCTATCTTTTTATACTCTTCACCAGGTATAAAGCACCTTGTATTTGCACAGCACTTTTAACTTTTTCAAAGCCTGTTTATATCTTTTATGCTTATGACTCTGTGAAGTAGGAAGCATGGGTTTTTCTTCCCACTTTTCCAGAGGAGAGCCATGCAGAGGTTAAATGATGGGTTAAAGGCAGTAGCATCCCCCGACTAGCCCACACTCTTCCCTTTCCTGAGTGAAATTAAGTGGGCACACAAGTTCTCTTGGAACGAGCACGGAGCAAGGCTATGTAGGGCTGATTGATACACCTGTGTGATTGTTCACTCTGATGTGGAATGGAAAAAATTAATTTTTTCAGAGAAAGCTTGTGTATGAGTTTACATGTTTTATCTACTCTGTCATTTGAAGCCTGCGAATGAGCCAGGTTTCACAGTGACTTTGGACTATCACACTGAGAGTTACTCATTTTTCAAACAATTTGATAATCTGTTCACTTAATTTATGCCAGATGCTTTCTTGCTGTTTTGTCACCTTCTGCAAAATGAACATTTAAATATGGAGATTTTAGTTTTAAAATTGTTTTGGGCTGTAAAGCCAAAAACTTGCACTACTGGTTAACTTGTCGTTTGTTAATAGCAAAGTAAACACATCTCTAACTGAGAAATAGAGACTTCTTTCAAATCCTTTTCTTCATCTGGAACTAAATCCATTAATTATTCCAATGGCTCTGATGATGTTATTCAAGAATCTGGAGAAGGAATGAAGGATAACCTGTGCACATCTTCTGACCCCTTTGGTAATTCCTGTACAAACTTCTCAAAAGGTGAGATTTTTCACTGTATGTTTGGCAGAGCCTAATTCCTTCTATTCACCAGAGATTTCCATTTTAAAATTTTATCCAGTAGTGGCATGTTTTCACAGTTTTGTCACTTAAATCCATTTTATTCCTTAGTTTTGCATTAAGGAATTAACATAAACTGTAATGTTCTCTGTGAATAAGAACTTTGATTCTAAAATATGTTTTGAACTAAGGAATTTCTTTTAATCCTTAGATAATTCTTACTGTTTCCCCCTAGACCACATGAGTTCATTTCCCCTTTTCTCCATTATGATGTCCTAATTCAGGATGCAAGCCAAGGTGTTCATTTTGCATATAAGTCAGACCTTACATTTTTATGTTTCCACTGGTTGTATTCAAGTCATTCACTTAAAATGATTGCTGGCTTTTGTTTTTCCAGAAGGAAAGTAACAAGGAGAGGTTACCAGGGAGCCAGGAGGGAGGACTCTTGTCTTCAGTAAGGGGTGCTGGAGGTTGGTGACTAGTCAGCATATGGGATCTGGGGAGGACTAGGATCACTGATGACCTTTTCGTAGTTGAATGGAGGTTGTGTAGATGCAGCCTAGTGTGCAGAGGTGCTGAACTTGGGAAAGATTGAAGTTATAGGCCCTTTTCTGGGGCTCTTTAGCTCCAGGACCTTGGATAACTTTCTCAATCTCTGAACTTTACATTCCTAACTTATAAAATAGAAATAAAATTAATATCTCTTAGGGTCATTCTGTATATCAGTTATCTTTTGCTAAGTAACACACTATCTCAAAAACTTGGTGGCTTGAAACACTAATGTATTTGCTCACAGTTTGGGCTTGATTCAGCTGGGCAGTTCTTTTGTTGGTCTTTCCTGGGGTCACTCACAGAGATACAGAGATCTGAGAGTTTGGCTGGAATTGGATGATCCAAGATGGCCTTACCCTCATATGGTACTCAGCTGGGACTGTCAGCAGAATACCTCAGTTCTCTATGTGGCTACTTCTGCAGCTCTGCCAGTTTTCTTACATGGCAATGACAATAATTCCAAGAAGGCAAATCCCAAAGTACAAGTGTTTACCAAGCCTTTGCTGGTGTCACATTTGCTGATATCTTGTTGGACAAAGCAAGTCACATGACCAAGCCCAGGGTCAAAGAGGGAAGGAACTATGCCAGGGGATGGAGGCCTGATTTATGCAGGACCGTTAGTGTCACAATCTATACATTCTGTTAGTCAAATGTGACAATGCATGGGGAATGATTTTTAAAGTGTTATATTAGTGTAAATTTTGTGTGGTGTGTCTATGTGTATACAGGGGGTGGTGGTTGGGGGTGGTGATGGGGAGACATTGTGCCTGAAAATTTTAATAGACATTGAATTTATAGTCTTGTAAACAATACCTTAGTTTTACCTCTGACTTTCATTATTAAATTAAAAATATTTAACTCAGGTGGGCTCAATGGTGTAGTATGCTGGAACCTGGGTAATGTGATCAGTTAGGAGGGAAAGAGCATGGACCAGATGATGTGAAGCTTGGAGAAATGGATTCAGCTGCAGAGAATTAGTAGACCAAGGCTCAGTGTTTCAAGAATATGTCAAATGTATGTATGGATGAGTCATTTATCAGAACATGGAGATCCATTCTGAGTGAGGCCTATTCAAAACTCAGAAGGGTAGTCATCAATATCATGAGAGATTTTCACACATCCTAACTACAGAAGTAGATTGTGGAGATGAGGATCCACCTGGAGCAGAGTAATGCAAATTAGCTCTAGAACCAGTGGAGATTAAGGTAAAGATGGGGACCTAAGGAGGCAGAAAGTAAGGCAAATGACTGTTCGTTTGGATTAGACAAAAATACAGAGGGAGGAGGACAAATAGCATAAGAACTTGGAAGTTCTGTGACTCAGGACAGGGTTAGACAAGTGTGTAGAGTTTACCTGTCATGAATGCCTTTAGAGTTGGTCCTTAAGGAATGTTGGGATGCAGGGGGAGGTTGTGGAAGCTCAGCTTATCCTGAGCCACTGGGTCTCAGGTTTGAAGGCAAGGCTGAGAGTGAGGTCGAGACTATTAAACTTGCTAAGTCAGGACCAGCTCAGGGACTGAGGTGAAAGTGATAGGCATTAGTGGGCCCAGGTAGTAATCTTCAGAAGGCTGACACAAATGCCTGGTAGGATAGTGGTTCTCAAACGTCAGTAAGTACAGGAATTTCTTGGTTAAAATTACATATCCTTGTCCTCACCCCAAAGATAGTGATTTTAGTACAACTGGCATGGTGCCTAGGAATTGGCATTTTCAGTAAACAGTTTAGTGCTGATGATCAAACCTGTACTGTCAAATATAGTACACGTGTATCTATTTAAATTTAATTAGCTAAAGTTAAATAAATTTAAAAGATTAGTTACTTGTTTACTAGCCATATTTCAAGTGCCCAATGGCCACATGTAGCTAGTGGTTATTGTATTAGACAGTGCAGAATCAGAACATTACCATCATTGCAGAAAGTTCTATTGGACAATGCTGCTTAAGCCATGAACTCTGTGCTTCCTTTTCCTTGGAACAGTGCTGGTTCTTCTAAGTCTTTCTGGTTTGGTGACCCCATTCCAGATCCATAGGCACATATCCTACTTCCCAGAGAAGCAACCCACAGAGTGCATGATGGTTCAGGACCATGGACAACGGCAGACATAGCTTTCCCTCCTCTCAAATAGTTTTAGTCACACTGTACTTAAGTCTGAGTGAGTGAGAAGCCAAGAATGAGTGGCTAAAGTAAGGAATACAAGGCAGCAAGCCATATAGACACCAGAGACTTTGACATATACTGAAAACTTCATTCCATAATCCCATGGCTCAATTGCATTGACTTTGGTCTCTGCCCACATCAGCTCTTCTCCTCAAAGAGAAGCAGGAGGAAGGGAACCTTGAGCTGCTATTGAAAATATATCACTAAAAAACATCATAATCCTAAAGCCATGTTTTAGTTGACACAAGCATAAATACAACTTTTGGATTATGACAACTTTAGCATGTTCCATAACATGGAAGCAATGGAAGATGTGGATTCAAATCCCCATCAGGTAATTTACCAGCAATGCAGTGTTGAACAAATTGCTCATCTCCTCCAAGCCTCATTGTCTTCATGTATAAAGTGGGGATAATCCAAACTCGTGTGAATGTTATAAGAATTAGACATAATATACAAGACTAAAACTTGTCATAAAAATAGTAAAATTAATTTTATATTACTTATATTTCCTATTGTCCAGGAAAGATTTAGGGAATCTAGTTTTATATTAATAAGGATACTTAGTATTACAAGGAAATCCTATTAAATACTACTAAAAGCAAACATAAACCCACATCATATAATCTTTATTTCATTCTTTACCTTGAAGATAATTATTTTAAGAATATATACTAAAAGATTACGTGATTCAGGAATGTATTATTTATAAACTTAAAAAGAAGTAAAATATGTCAAGCTACCAATTTTTTAAAGTTTCAAAAGTAGAGAAAAATACTTTCATTTTAAATTGTTCTACAAGCATAATTTTTCTTACTTGATGCACAACTTACTGTCTTATTTTAATCTGGTAAAAATGTGCCCTCCAGAGGATAAATTTTAATTTGCTTTGTTTTGACTTAATAGTTACCTGTTAAAATAACTCAGAGTTATTAGGGCTTTGATATGAGTGGAGAAAGAATTATAAAGTGCTTTCTCTTCAGTTATTTTGACATTAACTTATTATTAAAGGAGAAGAAAAAACCCTAAGAAGTTTTTCTGCCTTGCTTTTATGCCAACAAGCAGAAATAAAATGTGTTTCACTTGGATTTTTCTAGCTGTTATATTTATTTCCTTTGAGGAGGTGGAAAACTGTGATAATTTTAAAGGTCTCTATTTGCTCTGGCATGTCTATATAGCAAAATGGAATGTATTATTTAAAAGTGTTGCTTACTTTTCTAATGATTTTGTCTTTCTATAAATTTCCCTTCCACTTTCATCACATCTATCTATAATATCAAGCTACAAACATGTTTTTGCTGTCCTTTGTACATGACAAATATAGACAAATTTGCTTACAATGGAGACAGTGATTATTCTTTCTACACAGATATGATGAGTCTTTTGCTTCTAAAGTAATATATCTCATGGTGACATGTGGTGGTGATTAAAAAAATGAAATGCAAGGGAAAAGTTGAGGATAATATATTTCACTATAATAAGTTAAAAATAACAACATTCTTTCATGGAGATTCATTAGAAAAACAATAACCTATCTTTTCGTGTAGCAGAGTTTCAAACACTTATTAAAGGAGATTGCCCAGGCGCGTTAATGGGCTTTCAGTGTTAGCTGGTCAGTGTAGGGGCAGAAACATCAATCAGGTTAGTTTATCCTGCCCAGTCAGGCTGGGATGAATGATGAAAAAGCAATTGACAGATAACTGCAGTGGCAAACTAGCTGTGGGTGTTGAAATGTGGTAGGACAACTGAGATAGCTGTATAAAGGATACATTTTTAGTTAGAAGAAAAATAATGAAATAAACTTGTACCCAGGTCAAGAAATAGAAGTTTGTCATATTCTGAATACCCCTTTTGTGTTCCTGCCAGATCACATTCCTCTTCCTCCTGGCTGAATTTTGTGTTATATTATTATACTTATTCATAATTTTATCACCTATGTTGTATTTTAATTAATGTTCTTTTTTCTGTTTTTAAGCTTTATATAAATGGAATTATCATTAAGTATTCATCTGTGGCTTGCTCCTTTGCTTTAATATAGGATTTTCAAGATTCAACCTTGTTGATGTATGTCGTTCCAAGTCTTTCATTTTCACTACTGCATGTTATTCCAGTATATAAATTACCACTTAGCTATCTCTTCTACTATTGATTGACATTTGTGTTGCTTCCTCTTTCTTTGGTATTACTAACAGTGAGGTTACAAATACATGTACACGTCTCCTTATGTACTCGTGCATGAGTGTCTCTAGGGAATTTATCTGGTAATGGGAACTCTAGGTCACACAAGATATGCTTTCCAATAAATGTGCTCCAAATTGGTTGTAATAATGGTGACAACTTATACTCTCATCAGCTGTGTAGGAGAGAGTTTTTGTTGCTTCACATCCTTTCCAACATTTGCTTTGCTACTACATTTTTAACGTGACTATAGGCTTCAGAGCCATAATGGATCTGGCTTCAATTCCATGTTATAACATGTGATCTTGGGCTAATAATCTCAGCTTGCAGAGTTCTTGTCATGATTAAATGATATAATATATTAAAAGATCTATGTGTTAGTCCATCTATTCAGGCTACAGTAACAAAATATCATAGACTAGGTGGCTTATAAACAATGGAAACTTATTTCTCACAGTTCTGGAGGCTGGGAAGTCCAAGATCAAGGCAACAGCAAATTTTGCATCTGGTTAGGTCCTGCTTTCTGGCTCATAGATGATGCCTTCTTGTTGTGTTCTCACAGCAAGAGCAACATGGTGAGACTCCATCTCTACAAACAAGGGGTGAGGGTCTCCCTCAGGTTTCTTTTATAAGGCTCTGATCCCATTCATGAAGGGTCTGCCTTCATGACCTAATCACCTCCCAAAGCCTCACACTTCCTAACACCACCACCACAGGGGTGAGGATTTCAACATGTGAATTTGACGAATGCATATTCCATAAGATGCATACATATTTTGCACATGCTTACCCACATATGGGCAAAATGAGGAACAGAATACTTACATATGTATAGGAATATTCTATCAGTCTGGTTAAGAACAGGAATATTAAGACATATAAAACTATTTATCTTTTTTATTATGTAAACATTTAGACCAGGAAAATTCCTTTCAGGCTTTCTTAAAGGCAGACAGGGTTATCTTTCAGTTCTTTACAGGTTTTTGAGAGCATCTGTGATGACTTAAAGATGGCCTCTGCCAGGCATGGTGGCTCACACCTGTAATCCTAGCATTTTGGGAGGATGAGCTGGGAGGATCGCTTGAGGCCAGGAGTTCAAGACCAGCCTGAGCAACATGGTGAGACCACATCTCTACAAAAAACAGAAAAATTAGCTGGGCATGGTAGCTCATGCCTGTAGTCCCAGCTACTTGGGGGACTGAGAAAGGAGAATCACTTGAGCCCAAGAGTTTGAGGTTCCAGTAAGCTATGATGAAGCCACTGCACTCTAGCCTGGGCAGTAGAGTAAGACCCTGTCTTGAAAAAAAACAAAAGGGCCTGAAGTTCTTTGACACTCCTCCCATTGACAGGTCCATTTCTCCTGCCCTTGAATCTGAGCTGGCCTTGATTGTATTGATTAGCAGAGCACAACAGAAGTGACATGATGCCAATAGTAAGCCTAGACTTTAAGAGGTCTGACAGCTTCCTCTGTTTTTGGCACCTGATCATAAGTCAGGCATCAGATAAGAAGCCTAATTACCCTACTGGAGGAAACATGTGGAAAGGCCCTGAGATTATACAATGAGGAAGAGGAGCTCAGCTGAACACAGACTTTTACAATCTCCACTGAGACATTGGGCATGTGAAAGAAGCCATCTTGTATCCCCCTGCCCAGCCTAGTCAGCAGCTGAATAGCACGACTGACCCCAGGTGATGACACACAGAGCAGAAGAATCATCTAGCCAAGCTCTTCTCAAATTTGCATCCTGAAAGATCATGAAATATAACAAAATGTATGCTGTCCACTAAGTTTTAGAGTAGTTGTTACACAGTAGTAGATAGCTGAAAAGCAGGTTTTCAAGGATGGTGCCTCGAAGAACTGAAGTTCCCATTATTCTGCTCCCGGCTGTGCCCAAGTATGCTCTCATATCTAACTCTAGAAATGGAGACTCTTTGTATATGCAAGAACCAACAGCCATTCTGACAGTGATATGTGGGTTTTACTCAATCTTGAAATCCTAAGAACTGCAGTATTTAACAATCCACATGATCTGTTCAATTCAGCCTCTGAAGTAGCACCAAAGGATAGACTGTAAAAGGCTTAGATGACTTCCATAGTGTCAGCCTCAAAATATTTAGGATTTTTTCTCATATACCCTACTTTAATTATATTGCATTATTTGCTAGTTAAATCTTACATGAGCATTTTCCTGTTTTTAGCAAAAACATTCTTATTAAGTAGTAATCCCTTTTATTGGAATTAAAACTACATCTTCTAAGCTTCAAGTTGCATCTTCTAGTTCTAGTATACTAGAATGTAGTGAAAAATTCCATATTACTATTTATACCTCTATGAATTTATAGCCCTCAAATCTCCAATATTATCATCCTTTGGTCTCTTGTTTTCATAGATTTTCATGGAATTTCTAGTAAAATAATTATTATCCTTCTCTAATTTTTTTAAGTTTCTAATTTTTTAATGTTGAGGCTTGGCAAGTAACGTATGGGATGGAATAATTTTGTTTTAATAATTTTGTTTTCCATATTCTGTCTGATCCTGTTGGGTTTATAATTCAGAGCAACCTGTTGGGATGGTGTGGTTATTTTTTGCCTTCCCACTGATTATAGATCATCCCTAAAGAATTTCTCATTGACAGGAATCCTATAAGCCTTTTCGTTTTCCTCTCCCCAAGGGATTGAATACTGCTTCTTAAAACCTCAGTTTCTGCCTTGTGTCCTAGTTCAAATAGCACAGAACCAAATTAGTTCAGAACCATAAACCTGCATCCACCAAACTTTGGGTATCACCTCTGCCAGGTGATACCTGCTAAACTTGCTACCCAATCAAATCAAATCCTCCAGAGAGACCCTTGGCATAGAATGGATGAGCACCCTGGGATTCTGCTCTCCACTTGACTTGAAAACAACACTTTTAGAGAGCACAGTTTCAACTATTTTCATTCCCTATGGACCATGTAGCTGAGTCCGGGGTGACTCCAGGCCAAACTCATCTAAGTTAAGACAGGTTTTATCTCAGGAAACTTAAAAAACAAGCAAACACAATCCCCTGTATTATGGAAATGTTCAGACATACAATGTCTTAGTCTATTTTCTGTTGCTTACAACAAAATACCTGAAATGGAATAATTTATTTGAAAAACGAATTTATTTCTTACAGTTATGGAGGCTGAGAAGTCCAAGGTTGAAGAGCCATATCTGGTGAGGGCCATCTTGCTGGTGGGGACTCTCTGAAGCATCCTGAGGTGGGGTAGGGCACCACATGGCAAGAGGGCTGAGCATGTTAACTTACTAGCCCAGGCCTCTCTTCCTGTTCTTGTAAGACCACCAGTTCCACTCCCATGTTAGCCCATTAATCCATTAACCCATTACTCCATTAATACATGAATGGATTAATTCATTTATTAGAGCAGAGCCTTCATGATCCAGTCACCTCTTAAAGGCCCCACCTCTCAATACTGCCACATTAAGGATTAAATTTCAGCATGAATTTGGGAGGGTACAACTATTAAAACAATAGGATACACAAAATAGAAAATAAAAAATTAAGTCCACATACCCATCACTCAGCTTCAACAATTATCAATACATGTCCAATCTTGTTTCATCTGCATTCCTAGCCAATCCTACCCCCAATATCTCCCCCTACCCCACTGAATTATTTTAAGGCAGACCCCAGATATCATATCACTTCATTTGTAAATTCTTCTGTATTTACCTCTAAAATATAAAGAATTCTTTTTTAACCATAATACCATAGCATGTCTACAGTAGTTATTAATAATTTCAGGAAACAATTTAAGTAACCCAAGAAAATAACTCAAGCCCATATAATATTATTAATGTAGATATAAATTGTTTTTCCTGAAATGCATTACCTATGAAATCATGAACAATAAAGTATGAAATCATCCAACAATTCATCTTCATTCATCATTGAAAGAGGTTTAAAGCTCATCTACAAAGTCTGCTTTCTATGTAATCACCTTGTTTATATTAGCATTAAATAAGATTAATTTGAGCACTAATCTCTAGGAGAAGAAATCCTGTGGTTGACACATCTTCACCCAGGGAAAGGTGTACTCAGTATCCACCCCTCCTTCTCCGATCTTTGTGAAGCTGATTCCCCAACCACATCAAAATACTCACATTGAAATATTCCTTTTGGCTCCTATTTTAAAAAGTTATTAAACACCATTATTATCAAAAGGGTTGCAATCAGTTTTATTGAGGTATAATTTACATACAATAAAATCTACGTTTGTTTTAAGTGGACAATTCAATAAGTTTTGAAATATAGGCAATCATATAATAGCTACCACAATCAAAATATAAAATAACATCATTCAAAAAAGTCCCCAAGGCCAGGCGCGGTGACTCACATCTGTAATCCTAGCACTCTGGGAGGCTGAGGTGGGCGGGACAATCGTTTGAGCTCAGGAGTTCCAGACCAGCCTGAGCAAGAGTGAGACCCCATCTTATAAATTAAAAAAAAAAAAGTCCCCACGTCTCCACCAATACTCTACCATTTGGCTTATGGTAATGACCAAACCAATATAGTTTCTACCACTATAATTTTGCCTGTTCTAGAATTTCAGATAAGTGGAATCTTTTATGTCTGGCTTCTTTCACTTAGCTTAATGCTTTTTCAATTCATTGCCTATATCAGTAGTTTGTTCCTTCTTATTGTTGAGTATTATCTGATGAGCATACCACAATTTGTTTATCCATTCACCAGTTGATGAATACTCATATTTGGATTGTTTCCAGTTTTTGGCTATTATGAATATATCTTCTATGAACATTTGAGTGTAAGTCTTTATATAGATCTGTGCTTTCATTTCTCTTGGGTAAATACCTATGAGTGGAAGTGCTGGGTCATATGGTAAGAATATGCTTCCCTCTACAATAAACTGCCAAATGGTTTTCTATAATAGCTGAACCAGTTTGCATTCCCAATAGAAAAGTATGAAAGGTCCAGTTTCTCCACATCCTTGACAACTGTCAATATCTAACTTCAGCCATTCTAGGGATTTTGTATTAGTATCTCAAGGTTTTCCAAAGAGTAATGATGTTGAGCACCTTTTCGTATACTTATTTGCCACTTATATATCTTCTTTTATGAACTTGCTACTTGGATCTTTTGCTCCTTTTAAAAATTGGGTTGTTCATCTTCTTATTGTTCAGCTATAAGAGTTATTTTTATTCTGGGCACAGTCTCTTATCAGATACAAGTATTATGAACATTCTTCCCAAGTCTGTGGCTTACCTTTTCATTTTCCCAACAGTGATTTTTGAATAGCAAAAGATTTAAATTTTGATAAAGTCCAATTCATCAACTTTGTCTTTTAGGAATTGTGTTTTTTTGTCCTGGTGGACATATAGGAATAACATTTATCAGGTGTCAGGCAGATGGGAGGGGGGTGGAGGGGATTGGTATATACATACATAATGAGTGCGATGCGTACCATCTGGGGCTATACTTGAAGCTCTGACTCTGGGGGGAAAGGAGAGGGAAGGCAACACATGTAACCTAAACATTTGTACCCCCATAATATGCTGAAATAAAAAAAAAGTCTTTGCCTAACCCAACGTCACTAAGATTTTCTTTTATGTTTTCTTCTAGGTATTTTATAATTTTAGCTATTATAGTTAGGTCTATGATCTATTTTGAAATTATTTTTTGTATATGATATGATGAAGAATTGAAGTTTGTTTTTATTTTTATATATGGGTATTCAATTTTTACAGCACCATTTTTTTTTGGAGATAGGATCTTGCTCTGTTGCCTAGGACCGAGTGCAGTGGCATGATCATAGCTCATTGCATTGCAACCTCAATTTCCTGGACTCAAGTGATCCTCCCACTTCAGCGTTCTGAGTAGCTAGGACTATAGATGCATGCCACCATGCCTGCCCAGTTTTAGTTTAATTTTTTGTAGAGATCGGATCTCACTATGTTGCCCAATCTGGTCTTGAACTCCTGGCCTCAAGCGATCCTCCCACCTCAACCTTCCAAAATGCTGGGATTATAGGCATGAGTCACCATGCTTAGTCAATAGCACCATTTTTGAAAATGTTATATTTCCTTATTTAATTGTCTTGGCATCTTTGATGAAAATAAATTGATCATATTATGTGTATATCTATTTCTGGAGTTTCCATTCTGTTTCATTGATCTATATGTCTATCATTAGTTAATACTACACTGTCTTGATTACTGTAGCTTTACAGTAAAATATATGCATTTCTACAAAAAAATCTTACAAGGCTAGTTATTGGAATTGCATGAAATCTATAGGTCAAATTTGGGGCGATGAGAGTAGATTGGAGCAGCCATCTTGAGGGCTGTCATCACCAAGTTGTTGGTGTAATTTTGCTATCTCAGAATGACTGGATGAGTCTGTACAAATTTCATGTCTGTACTTGGCATGTTTTAACTAAAGCTAATGAACTTTCAACCTTCCTTAGTAAGACAAAGTGGGATGTCTTTCCAGAAGTTTATAAGGGCAAGTGTCAAAATTTGAGTGTATTTGAATATTAGTTATTCATTCTACAAATATTTAATAAGGACACACTAGGTGCTGGGTACTATTCTAGGTGTGGGATTGCAGCATTTAACAAAGTAGACAAATATCCCTGCCCTAACAGAGGCTATCGTCTAGCCTTGTGGAGAACCACCATTATATAGACTCAATTAAAAGTAGAACCTTAAAAATTATTCTTCTACTCCTTGACCTAGTACTATCTCTTCTAAGAATTTGTCCAAAGAAAATGGCCAAAGATGTTGTCAAAAATTTATGTATGAATGTTCATTGCAGCATTTATGATAGCAACTCTAAATATTTAATGATAGGGGAATGATTAAATAGCTGGTGATACATACATTTAATGAAAAGTTAGACAATTGTTAAAAATTTAAATTTTGGAAGATCACAAAACCACTGGACAGATAATTTAAAATGCCAAATAGTTTCCTAGTATGGTTTAACCAAATTATATCTCTACCAGTATTTGAGAGTATCCATTTAACCTTAACCTTGCTGCAGTGAGTACTTTTAAAAAACAGTATGTGGTATATTCCTATGTGTATGTGTGTAACATGGCTATATAATAAAACCAGTTTAGATGGCAAAAATGGTATGTCATTTTAATTTATAATTCTTTGATTACTAGTGACACTGAATATTTGTTCATTTATTTAGGCTATTTTTTTGTGAAGTGTTTTACTTCACAAAGGAAAACACTTAATAAAAGACTAGAACCTCATTAACCAGCTACCTTTTCAACAAATCAAACTCTTTGAATTTATTCAAATGAACAAATTTTTTATTTATAATTTCTTTTATTAAGAAATTTACTTAAAGTGCCACGATGTGGCTTATGAAAGACACTTAAAATTTTTACTTTAAATAAATACTTTAAAATACTTTAAAGTTAAGTATTTTTTAGGTTTATTGAGAAAGTCAGTAAATTACATTAAAATACTTCAAATTGGAGAAAGCTCACATCCAAACTAATTTGAACAGTAAGTATTCATCATTCTTTTCTTATATTTCTTTGTTGTTTAAAAATAGACTTTAAAACAGACTTTAAAAAGTCTGTTATCAGGTAGGGCATTGGTTGTTGGATTGTTGATTTGCTTATTGTTTTAGATATTTTAAAATACATATTTCTTGCATATTTGAACACTATGTATTTAACTTTCTCTACTCTTCCTGTTCTTGGGAGCATCTTCTGCTATAATTTTTGGCATTAAATTTTTGATTTGAGAAGCAAAAAATAAAACTAATAAGGAAAGACCAAAAGAATATTGTTAAGTTTATAGCTAAGAAATGGAAAGCATTCACCATCTATTACTGGATTGCTTTTCTAAAACATAACGACAGAATATAGAAACATACCACATGATTGAGTTACAGCACTGGATTTGGGGCTAGATTCTTGCCTTCCCAACTCAGTCATTTGCTAGGAACTCAAGTTGCAACATAGTTTGAAAAAGCAGAGGGAGAGGCAAGAGGGAAGGGCAAAGTTTAGAGGGAGAGAAAGGCAGATAGCTGCCGCAAATGCAGAGTTGGGAGTTAGTATAAAACATTTGGGAGACAGGGGAGATGGCACTCAGGGAGAAGGGTGTTGGTATTGAAGAAAGACAAGGGAAAGTTGGGTGGAAAAGGTGGGATCAGATTATAGGAGCCTCACCCATCATGCTGAAGAGGTAGATAATCTTTCTATAGGTAACTGATAGCAATGGAAGGATGCACATTTAGATAGAATGAAAGTAAGATAAAAATTGTTTTGTTGGTGGTCTTGGTTCTGTTCATAGCCAGGTTGCGAAGAGTCCTTCCTTAAATATCTGAGTTACTCCCTTCCCCTCCAGACAACTTATGTTTGCTCCAGTGAGTCTGAGCAAAGCCAACAAAATGATTCCAAGCACCACTCATTTAAGTAAAAGATTGAGTGCTTTGGACAGAAAGGCTGCCTGTTACAGCCCCAAACATTACAGAGGCCAGAACAGATGGGTTCTAATTTGTGGTGTCTTCAGTGGACCATTAGTATCTGCGCCTTCATCATACTAGTCTTGCCACAGCTGCATAATTCCTGATAGACTGGCATCCATCTCTAGAGTTCATCCAAGCAAAGATGCAGAAGCTCCCTTCTGGTGACAAGGACCCTTATCCCTGTGATTCCAAGTTTCTTTGTTTGGATCACTAAAAATTAGCTGCTCCACAATTAGGAGACTCTCACTTAAAACAGTAAAATAATTCAACCGTGTGATATAATTGTCCCTTGAAAGGCAAACAAGGAAGGGCTATTAAAGTCCATTCTTCATTGTATTTTAGGCAATAGGGAAAGGTCTGAGATGGGTTATTCCACTGCTATACCGATTAGCATCTCCTCTGTGAATAGGAGGGAGGCACTCAAGATTAAAGAATTCGAGAAGATGTAAATGATCCTGCTGTTTGTGCTTGGCTAAGACAGTTCCCTAATATTTTACTGGACTCAGAACCAGGGTCAATTCTCTGGTTTCAAAAGACCACACTTAAAGATGGTGGGATGTCCTCTCAGAAAGACAAACATTGGAGTGTATGTTAAGATTATGAAATCATTAATTCAGAATTAATTATTAATGACATAATATGTGCCAGGCACTGTTTTAGGAGCTGCTGCATTTAACAAAACAGATAAAAATCACTGGTCTAATTAAACCTATATTTTAGTGTTAGGTAGAACTACCAGTATATAGGATTGCTTTAGAGGAGAAAAAATGAAAACAAAAAGGAGCAGTGGATAAAAACTTTAGAGCTTCAATGAACACCATTAAGAAGTGAAAAGATAATCCACAAGATGAAAGAAAATATTTGAAAATCATATGTTTGATGTCATATATCTAGAATAAAGATATTTAGAATATATAAACAACTCAGTGACAAAAAGACAAATGCCCTAGTTTAAGAATGGGCAAATGATTTAGATAAACATTTCTCTAAAGAAGTTATACAAATGGCCAACAAGCACATGAAAAGATGCTAAACATCGTTAGCCATCAGGGAAATGCAAATCAAAACCACAATGAAATACTATTTCACACCCACTAGGGTAACTATAATAAAAAAGACAGACATCTGAGTGTGTTTTCATACCCATTAGCCAACTTCTCTTGAATTCTCCCTACCCCTCCAATTCCCAGCCTCTGATAACCCCTATTCTACTCTTTACTTCCATGAAATTCACTTTTTTAGCTCTCACATGTGAGTGAGAATGTGCTATATTCATCTTTTTGTGCCTGGCTAATTTTACTTAACATAATGAACTCCAGTTCCATCCATATTGCTGCAAATGACAAGATTTCATTTTTTATGGGTGAATAATATTCCATTGTGTATCTATCCCATATTTTCTTCATTCACTCATCTGTTGATGGACACTTAAGTTGATTCCACATCTTGGCTACTGTGAACAGTGCTGCAGTAAACATGGGAGTACAGGTAGCTCTTTGATATACCGATTTCCTTTTCTGGGGGGAAACATATCCAGCAGTAGGATTGCTGGATCATATAAAGTTAGATAGAAGGAATAAGTTCTAGTGTTTGACAGTACAGAGGGTGACTATAGTTAACAATAATTCATTGTATATTTCAAAATAATTACAAGGGAAAAATTGGAATGTTTCCAACACAAAGAAAAGGTAAATGTTTGAGATTATAGATATTCTAATTACCCTGATTTAATCATTATACATTACATATATGTGTCAAAATATCACATATACCTTCCAAATATATACAATTGTTATGTTATGCATCAATTCTAAAAAGACAGGCAATGCCAAATGTTAGTGATGATGTTGAGAAATCAGAATTCTCATACACTGCTGGTGGAAATTTAAACTGGTGCAGCCACTGTAGAAAATATTTTGGCGGTTCCTTAAAAGATTAAACATAGGGCTGGGCACGGTGGCTCACGCCTGTAATCCTAGCACTCTAGGAGGCCAAGGCGGGTGGATCGCTCAAGGTCAGGAGTTTGAAACTAGCCTGAGCAAGAGTGAGACCCCCATCTCTACTAAAAAAATAGAAAGAAATTAATTGGCCAACTAAAAATATGTAGAAAAAATTAGCCGGGCATGGTGGCACATGCCTGTAGTTCCAGCTACTTGGGAGGCTGAGGCAGAAGGATCGCCTGAGCCCAGGAGTCTGAGGTTGCTGTGAGCTAGGCTGATGCCACGGCACTCTAGCCCAGGCAACAGAGTAAGACTCTGTCTCAAAAAAAAAAAAAAAAAAAAAAAAAGGTTAAACATAAGTTTCCCATATGATCCAGTAACTCCACTCCTGAGTATATACCAAATAAAAATGAAATGATATGTCCACACAAAGCTTGTACACAAATGTTTATAGCAGTATTATTCGTAGTGTTTAAAAGTGGAAACAAGCAAATGTCTAGTGACCGATGAATGGATGAATAAAATGTAGTATATCTATATAATGAAATATTTTTGGCAATAAAAAAGAATGAAGTCCTGGTACATGTTACAATATGGATGAGCCCTAAAAACATAATGCTAAGTGAAAGAAGTTAGACACAAAAGGCCACATATTGTATGAGTGCATTTACATGAAGTGTCTGGAATAGGCAAATCCATAGGGACAAAGGTTTATTAGTGGTTGCCTAGGGCTTGGATGGAGTGTTGGGGTTGCTGTTGAGGAGAAAGGGAAAATGGCTGCTAATGGCTTTGGAGTTTCTTTTGGGGGTGATGAAAATGTTCTAAACTTTATTGTGATAATGGTTGCACAACCCTGTGAATATACTAAAAATTATTGAATTGTATACTAAAGTGGGTGAATTGTATTGCATGTGAATTATATCTCAATAAAGCTGGTGTGTGTGTGTGTGTGTGTGTGTGTGTGTGTATTAAATGATCCAGAGGGAAGAAGGGAAGGAAGGAAGGAAGGAGGAAAGGAAGGAAAGAAGGAGAAAAAGAAAGAAAAGATAAAGACCCAGAGGGAAGAAAAGAAGGAGGAAAGAAGAAAAAAAGAAAGAATCCAGTGGGGGAGGCCACTGCAATGGGAACAAAGAAGAAGAAATGGCTGTGATAAAAATTACAAAAAGAAATCAGTGGAATCAGTGTCCAATCTCCATTTCTAGAAGAATGATGTTAATTGACAGAATTAGGGAAAGTTTGAAAAGATAGCTTGTTTGGGTCTAAAAGCTGATGGCTTTCATTTTGGACAAGGTAATAACAAGCAAGAGGAGGCATCCTGCTGGAAGTTGGAAATGTATGAATAAGCATGGGTGAAAATTTGGGTGTGGAGATAGGATTTGTACTTTCCTAGCGAGAAGATGGTGGGTTAAATCACTGCAGAGAGATTAGCTGAATAGAGAGCATAGAGAGAAAGAGCGTAAAGCTCAAGGACGTGCACCTTGGGGAAAAAACTGCCAGGCAATGGGAACAGGAGCCAGCAAAGAAGGAAGGCAGACAAGCAGGGGAATGCAAAGTGTTGAGAAATCCAAGGGAGAATTTCAAGGAAAGGGATGGGCAACTTAATCAAATGCTAAAGAAAGTTTGGAAGAAAGAAGAAAAGCTATAGGATTTCGTGAGTAGGGAGTCAATCGTGATCTTTTGGACTGTGCTTTGTGGAGTGACAAGGATGCTGGCTGATTTTTATTCTCTCCCTGTCAGCTGGATCCTTGCCACTAGAATTTAAATACACCCAAGTAGCTCCTGAGTTGAAAAGTCATACACTGGCCTCCATCTCTCCCTAGCAACTTCTCTCTCTCCCCTCTCTTTGCTGTCACTGCCAAGCTTTCTGAATTCACACTTGTCTCCACATCCTTACCTGATATTCACCCCCAGTCTGCTTCTCTCTGGTTTCTGCACTGACATTTCACTGAATCTTCTGGAACCAGGGTCACCAATTGTCCCAGTTAGTTCAGGCTAATATAGCAAAAATGACACAGACTGGGCTTAAGCAACAAACATTTATTTCTCACAGTTATGGAGATTGGAAGCCCAAGATCAGAGTGCCTGCATGATTGCGTTCTTGGTGAAGGCCCACTTCCTAGGTTGTAGACAGTTACCTTCTCCCTGAACCATCGAGAGAGAGAGAGAGAGAGAGAGAGAGAGAGAGAGAGAGAGAGAGAGAGAGAGAAAGGAAAGGAAAGGGAAGAGATCATCTTTCATGTCTCTTCATGAGGGCTCCACTCTCATGACCTAATTACCTTCCAAAGGTCCCACCTCCAAATATTAATATCATTGTACTGGGAACTAGAGCTTCAACATACAAATTAATTTTAGGGACATATTCAGTCCATAGCGCCAATGATCTTTTTGTTGCTGAATACAATAAATATTTTTAGTCCTAGGCACACCTAGGGGACACAGGCAAAGGAAAACAGGATGGCATGGTATCACCATAGCTATGGGAAAAGAATGGACTAGCAGACAGGGACACAAGTGGCAGAGGCACCTTCTGCCTCTGCCTTTGAGGTGTGCCTCTGTTTCTCCTTGCAAGTTAATGTTCTCTCCAGTTCTGACCTTGCGTCAGTTCTCTTCTTGTTTACAAATATTTCCAGGGTGATCTCAACTTGTTCAGTGGCTCCTAAATCTCTGTCTGAAGTCCACATGGCTCTGTTAAGACACAGATGCTGAAATGTTGATTAAGGAATTATATGATTAGAAAGGAGGTAGGCAAGAGTCTTACTGGGATGAAATGAGATATTTTGACTAAAATATTTATCTGTTTAAATGTGAGAGTATAGTTCTGCTATTATCCAAAATCTGTGATGATCATGTGAAACTGTTCTAAAGGCTCTGGGAATTATTTTTATTTATATAGGTAATCCATAAATACATTCCTACTATAAATCTGCCCCCTCCAGTTCAACACAATTTGCCAAAAGTAAATAACACTGGCAGTCTAATGTGTATTCTTCACAGACTTTTGTGTACATGTCCATCTATTCTATATGTACATATTGAATTTTATCATTTTGGTTTGTATTCCCCCCCACAAGTGTGCATTTTCAACAGCTATATCTACTTGAGGGAGAATAGCAAGTAGCAGCAGCTGCCGGTGGGTTCCTAATAGGTGTGGAGAGGAGGAGGAATACTTTTTTCCTTTCCTTTCACACTGAAGGAGGGGGCCGGAGGAGAGTTGGCAAAACAAACACTCAGTGCGGAGGACTCATGCTGAGGGCTTCTTTTAGAGACCAGACAGCTGGTGGGATGGGAGACTTGACGTGGGTGGAAGAGAAGTAAGAATTGTCGTGGGAGTAAGGTAAGGAGAGATTAAATGATTGTTGCTTAGCAGGAGCCCCACCTCCCTCCTCTCCATAGTTAGAAAATATCAATTTGTGGAGGTGGAAAGGTATTCTTGGTATTTTGTTTTTCTAGTGTCCAGGGACAGGAACACAAAAAGTAGACGGTGGGAATGAGCCAGTCGGGAATTAGTATAGTAGGCTTTGTAACACTTAAACTAAAGGGACACATAGGCATTGAAGCTGGTGGGATGAAGTTCACTTAGGAAGGGGTTTAAATGTGGAGGGAAGTAGAGACTTGATGAGGGAGAAGAAAATCAGTTTCGCTGTGTAAGACAGTGTAAGAAAGATGAGGACATCCATGAGGGCAAGACTCTGCGTGTCTTGGTTATTGCTACACACCCCGTGCAGAGCACATACTTGGAGAATTCTGAGTTGTAACATGTGTTTTAGTGCCATGTGATGATGAGGTCCAGGATGTGGACCATCTGAAGGTTGCAAGAGGTGGGAAACCATGAAATCCAGTGGAGTCAAGGGGAGGCAGGTGCTGAGATTAAGGAGTCAAAGGGTTCATTGCGAGATGCTAAAATTGCTGAGGGTATTAACATGATTATGGGTGTAGAGCAAAAATAAAACCCAAGTGCCAGCAGAAGTAAATGGCTTGAAGGGATAAATATTGGTAGGAATTATTTGGAAGTGATAGTAGAGGTGATGTCATGGTTTTCAAATGAAGAGGCTTAGAAAGGGCTGTGGGTGAATGTGTCAGAGTCAGCTCTGGGTTACTGGCAGCCACAGAAGAGGAACAGTTCTGGTAAGGAAGTTTCCTTCCCATTTGTTTAGTGGGCATGCACCAAGTCAGAGCTGCTGGTTACCAGGAGCCCTAAGACCTAAGATCTGCCTTCCACTTCCCAAAGATAGATGAGACTTAGCCATTGGTAGGAGACACTGGTCTTACTCCTATCCCAATTAGGTGGCTATGTTTCCCCCTGTGGTCTGGGAAATTCCTTCTCCCTGAGAGGCAGGGACCACAGAGAGGACAAGGGTGAAGAGGATTGGAGACAGACTGGTGGACATTGTGGTGGAGGTAGGGAAAGATGCATCAGCTAATCTTTTGATGCAGGAAAATATTTGACAGAGAGGAAGAGGAGATAATTTGTGGCCTCTGAAATACGTGTAAAAAAATTATAAATTTGCTTTCAAAACCCAAACTCAACACAATTTATAATAGGCTTTTCAAATAAAATAAAATAAACTTTATGAGCTTTCCAAGTCACTTCTGAATTGAAACACCTGGATCACTTTATATGTTTTTAAAAACAATTACGGTGATCCAAAAAACCCTCCGAATTATTATGTGGGGGATACTAATAAACACTATCAAACAGAAAGCAAAAAGGAAATGAAAACTATTCAAAATGGGTTTGATATCTGAGATAAAACCAACATTGATTAGGGATAAAGAAATTTTTGATGCAATGGGTTTCATATGGTAACATCATATAAGCTCTTGATTGCTATCCATGAAAACAGGGTGAAAAAAAGACTTTCCATTTATTTTCAGCTAGTATGGAATCAGTCCTTACGACATTCCAACAAGGGTTCCCCACCAAGCTGAGGCTATGGTGCAATTTACCAGTTTTCTATTCCAGGTCACTGCCTCTCTTAGTTCTATACTTTTTTGCCTATAATATCGAACTTCTGTCTCTTCATAGGTGGAAGTTATATGATTTGACTGGGCTATTAGCACTTGTAGGGTAGTTTTTTTTCCTTAATGTATTTTTGTGAGCATGAATTCTGTAATTGATACAGCTCCCAACATTTGCCTTTGCTCCCTGTACCAGTAACTCCCCAACTTTCCTCCACATTGGAATCTCTTGATGATCTTTAAAGTATACCGATGGCCAGCTCCCACTGCCAGGTATTTTGATTTAATTGGTATGGGATGTGACCTGAACACTGGGATTTTAAAAATTCTCCAGACGATTCTCATGTGCAGCAAAATATAGGCACCACTGCACTATATAATCATTTAAGGAATTTAAGTAACCCAAGCCACTCCCTGAACTATAAGAGAATTAACCCACGTGAATCTCTGGGACAGAATTAAATTGCACCGTAGCATGTGAAGGCAAGTAGTAAGAGATGTTCCAATGACACTATTTAAATAATTTTTACAACAATTTTTTTTCAGTTCTTTCTTTTTTTTTTTTTTTTTTTTGAGACAGAGTCTCACTCTGTTGCCCGGGCTGTAGAGTGCCGTGGCATCAGCCTAGCTCACAGCAACCTCAAACTCCTGGGCTCAAGCAATCCTTCTGCCTCAGCCTCCTGAGTAGCTG
>CAUYRT010079838.1:0-14184 GCA_963574885.1 Lepilemur ruficaudatus | reverse complement strand
TGTATCTCTTTGAGGTATCTCCATATTGCTTTCCACAGACGTTGTACTAGTTTTCAGTCCCACCAGCAGTGTAAGAGTGTTCCTGTCACTCCACAGCCATGCCAACATTTATTGTTTTGTGACTTTTTGAGAAAGGCCATTTTCACTGGAGATAAGTGATATCTCATTGTGGTTTTGATTTGCATTTCCCTGATGATTAGAGATGTTGAGCATTTTTTCATATGTTTGCTGGCCATTATTCTGTCTTCTTTTGAAAAGTTTGTGTTCATGTCCTTTGCCCACTTTTTGATAGGGCTGTTTGATTTTTTCTTGCTGATTTTCCTGAGTTCTATTAGATTCTAGTTATCAGCCCTTTATCGGATGTGTAGCATGTGAAAATTTTCTCCCATTCTGTAGGTTGTCTGTTTGCTCTCATGACAGTTTCTTTGGCTGTGCAGAAACTTTTTAGTTTGATCAAGTCCCATTTATTTATTTTTGTTGTTGCTGTGATTGCCTTTGGGGTCTTCTTCATAAATTCTTCACCTAGGCCAATGTCTATAAGAGTTTTTCCAATATTTTCTTCTAGAATTCTTGTAGTTTCATGCCTTAGATTTGAGTCTGTTATCCATTGTGAGTTGATTTTTGTGAGAAGTGACAGGTGTGGATCCTGTTTCAGTCTTCTACATGTGGCTATCCAGTTTTCCCAGCATCATTTATTGAATAACGATCTTTTCCCCCAGTGTATGTTTTTGTCTGCTTTGTCAAAGATCAGATGGCTATCTGAGGATGGTTTTATATCTGGGTTCTCAGTTCTGTTCCATTGGTCTATGTCTCTGTTGTTGTGCCAGTACTAGGATGTTTTAGTTACTATAGCCTTGTAGTATAGCTTGAAGCCTGGTAAATTGATGCCTCCCAATTTGTTCTTTTTGCTTAAGATCGCTTTAGCTATACGGGGTCTTCTTTGGTTTCATATGAAGTGTAGAATTATTACTTCTATATCTGTAAAAAATGATGATGGTATTTTAATAGGGATTTCATTGAATCTGTAGATCACTTTGGGTAGTATAGACATTTTAAAAATGTTGATTCTGCTGCCCCATGAGCATGGTATGGTTTTCTACTTGTTTATACCCTCTGCTATTTCCTTCCTCATTGTTTCATAGTTCTTCCTGTAGAGGTCTTTTACCTCCTTAGTTAAATGTATTCCTAGGTATTTTATTTTCTTTGTTGCTATTGTGAAGGGTAGTGAGTATTTGACTTAATTCTCAGTTTGACCGTTGGTGTATAGGAACGCTACTGATTTCTGTACATTGATTTTGTAACCTGAGACTTTGCTGAATTTGTTTATCAATTCCAGTAGTCTCATGGCAGAATCTTTGGGGTTTCCTACTTATAGGATGATATATTGAAGCTTGCAGTTTATGAACCTGTTATCTACCTCCATTTTCTCAGTTATTCTATTACCATCAAATAGATTTTGCAAATTCTCTACATTGAGAGTTAGTACACTGTTAGATTTGTTCCTAGATTCCTTATTTAAAATATTTTTGGTAAATAGAATCTTTTTTAATATTGTGTTTTATAATTGATTATTGCTGTTGTATAAGAATGCTATTGATTTTTATATTTTGTATCAGAAATTTTGCTACATTCTCTCATTAATTATAATAGTTAGTTATTCATATATACAATATCATCTTCATACAAGGACAGTTTCTTCTTTTTCTTTAACAGCTTGCATACATCTGATTTTTCACTGTTATCTTAACCATTTGTTAGGTTTTCCATTAGAATGTTGATAGCTAGTGGGAGGGCACTAGCTTAAAATGAGAAATCTCCTTGACCCTATCATCATGTATGATGCTCACGTTAGGGTTTGCATAGATTCTTCATTAGGCTGATAAAATTCTCTTCTATTCCTAGTTATAGAGTTTTTTAAAAAAACTTATAGGTAAATAATTATTTATTTGACTAATATTTTGCTACTTGAGTTGTGTATTTTCTTGTTATTGAATTTTGAGAGTTCTCTGCATGTTCTAGATACAAATGTTAGACATATGATTTGCAAATATTTTCTTCTAGTCTGTGGTTTGTCTTTTCATTCTCTTAACATCTTTCAAAGAGCAGACTTTCTTAATTTAGATGAAGTCCAAATTATCAATTTTTGATTTTATGAATCATCCTTTTGGTTTAATATCTGAGAAATATTTGCTTAACCCAGAGGCTGGCACACATTTTCTGTAAAGTGTCAAATAGTAAATATTTTAGGTTTTGTGTGTCACATGTAGTCTCAGCATATTCTTCTTCTTTTATCTATTTTATTAAACACTTTTTTACAATCCATAGAAAACATAAGTTCACTCATTTCTTGGTTGCTGCAGGCTGGGTTGGTCCATAGGCAAGTAGTTTGCTAACCCCTGGTCTTACTCAAGGTCACAAAGGATGTCCTTTGTATTTTCTTCTACAAGCTTTATAGTTTCAAGTTTTACATGTAAATATAGGGTCCATTTTGAGTTACCTTTTTTTATATGTGGTACAAGGCATGGATTGAAGTTCATTGCTTTTGTGTCTGGATATCCAATTGTTCCAGTACCATTTGTATGAAGACTATTCTTTCTCCACTAAATTACTTTGCTCCTTTGTCAAAAATCAGTTCTTCATATATGTATGTCTACCTACATCTGGACTTTCTACTGTGCTCACTTACCTGCTTGTCTATCTCTATGCCAATACAATACTGTCTTGATTGTTGTAGCTTTGTTTTTATTTTCCAAGTTTCTTTTTGCGGGGGTGGGGGAAAAAGGAAGGGAGGATGTATCAGCGGCAGGCCCACGAGGACGTCAGCTACACCTCCTCGTGGAGCCAAGTCCCTAAGATAGGGGTCGCCACAGAGGATAAGAAAATTGATAGGAAATAGAGAGAATAAAAGAATACACAGAGACTACAGTATAGTTTATAGTTTTATATAAAAAGATCAGAATAATCAAAGCGGGGAACTTAGGCAACTAGATCATATCTCCATGCATGATCTAGCAATATGGTTAGATTCACATAGGTTTTTATAATCACAGATCTCAATTACTAGTTGTCAGGGTAACACATTTGCATATCAGGGAATGCAGTTGCTAGGCGAGCAGGATTACACAGGTAGTGGGTTAGGGTCAAAAGTTCTCTTAAAGGGCTACTAACAAGTCTCTATCTATCTAGGTGAACAAACAGGTACAAAGTCTTTCAGGGGCTAACTTCTAAGTTCTAAGAGGTAGTCATCAATTAACAGAAGTATAATAAAAGAGGTATAGTGACTCTATATTTCTTTGATGTAGTTATTATGGACTTAAAGGTAAACAGTCAGGAGTGAACAGGAAGGCTGAATTTCTACAAACAGGTGGTTTATAACACAGAGGCATGTCTCAGAGCAAAGTGCACTCATTGTCTCTGGCTCCCATTTTGTGGACTAGATATTTACCTTGCCTTCCCTTTGAAGGCACAGGAAAGCCCACAGAGAGATAACCAGGGAGTCCCTTGGAATGCATCCCTACTGGAGATTTGAGAGTTCTACCATGACAACAGCCTCTGATAAGTGAACCATTGAGTTCACATGTTCTTTCAGGGCGAAACCCTGCAAACTCCTGTTTCTGTCTTTAATATAGCAATATTGGGTGACACAATAAAATAATGATCTTATGAGCCACATTTCACTAATTCCTCAATCGTATTTCCCTAACACTTTTAACTAGTTGAGGCCCTATGGATTGCTATATAGATTTCAGAATCAATTGGCAGATTTCTACAAAGAAGCCTGCTGGGATTTTGATTGGGATTGTTGAATATATAGACCAGTTTGGTGGGAACTGACATCTTAATAAATTGAGTTTTCTGACCCATGAACATAGTATATCCCTCAATTTATTTAGATCTTAAATTCCTCACATCTGTTTTATGGTTTTCAGTGTATAGTTCTTGTACATTTTTTGCCAGGTTTATCCCTATTGATGTTATTATAAATGATATTTTCAAAAAATGTCAATTTACAACTATTTGTTGCTAGTAGATACAAACGAATTTGATTTTTATATATCAATTCATTGTGAATAAAGATCATGAAATTAATTGAATCCTTTTATTTTATTTAAATTTGTAAAAAGTTTTATTTCATTTTTAGTTGACAAATAATAATTGTATAAATTCATAGGGTACAATGTGATGTATTGATTAATGTATATGTTGTGGAATGATCAAATCAGGCTAATTAGCATATCTATGGCCTCAAATATTTATCATTTCTTGGTGATGAGAACATTTAAAATCCTCTCTTTTGGTTATTTTCAAATATGCAATACATTATTCTTAATTATAATCATCTTGCTATGCAATAGATCACCAGAACTTCTACCTCCTGCCTAACTTTAACTTTGTACCTATTGACCAATATCTCTTTTTTCCCATCTATCACCACCACCCCCAGCCTCTGGTAACCACCATTCTACTCTCTACTTCTATGAGTTTGACTCTTTCAGATTCCACATAAAAGTGAGATCATACAGTATTTGTCTCTCTGTGTCTGGCTTATTTCAGTTAACAGAATGTCTTCTAGGTTCATCCATGTTGTTGCAAATGACAGAATTTTCTCTTTTTTAAAAGGCTGAAAGGTATTCCATTGCATATATATATTTATATATATATATCTCACATTAAAAAAAATCCATTCATCTGTTGATGGACACTTAGGCTGTTTCCATATCTTGGCTATTGTGAATTATGGTGAAATAAACATGGGAGTGCAGATATGTCTTCAGCATACTGATTTCAATTCCTTTCGTTGCATACCCAGTAGTGGGATTGCTGGATCACGTGATAATTCTATTTTAGTTTTGTGATGAACCTCCATACTGTTTTCCAAAATGGTTATACTATTTACAAACCACCAACAGTGTATAAGATTTCTTTTTTCTCTACATCCTTGCCAACACTTGTTATCTTTCACTCTACTATCTTTCACTCTATTATCTTTTTGATAATAGCCAATCTAAGAGGTATGAGGTGATACCTCATTGTGGTTTTAATGTGCATTTTTCTGATGATTAGAGATGTTGAACATTTTTTTCATATATCTTTTGGCCTTTTGCATATCTTATTTTGAAAAAAATCTCTTTTTTAATTCCTTTGCCTATTTTTAGTAGGATTATTTATTTTCTTATTATTTAGTAGTTCGAGTTCCTTGTATATTTTGGCTATTAGCCCCTTATCCTATGTATGATTTACAAACATCTTCTCCCCATCTGTGGGCTGTCTCTTCACTCTTGTTTCCTTTGCTGTGTAGAAACTTTTTAGTTTGGCGCAATCCTATTTATCTGTTTTTGCTTTTATTGCCTGTGCTTTTGGGGTCATACACAATAAATCTCTGCCCAGACCAGTGTCATGGAGATTTCCTCCTGTGTTTCTTCTAGTAGTTTTATAGTTTCAGGTCTTATATTAAAGTTTTTAATCCATTTTGAGTTTTTTTTTTTTAGGGGAAAGCGCGAATGCAGTAGTCCCCCACTACCACAAATTATGCAGTTGGGTTTCCCACATTTGGGGAAATCGCAGGGGTCAGCACATCCGGAGTGCAATGGATAAGCCTCTCCCTGGGAAAACCACCTTCGTGATCATGGTATCTCCCCTGCCAGGTAAGTATGAGCTGATTTTTATATAAGGGGTGAGATACAGGTCCATTTTCATTCCTCTGTATGTGGTTATTCAGTTTCCCCAACACCATTTATTGAAGAAACTGTCTTTTCTCCATCGTGTGTTCCTGACACCTTTGTTGAAAATTGGTTGATTATAGATGTGTGGGCTTATTTCTGAGCTCTCTATCTTATTCCATTGGCCAATATTGTAATATATTTTGAAATTTGGTAGTGTGATACCTCCAGCTTAGTTTTTTCCCCTCAAGTTTGCTTTGGCTGTTTGAGGTCTTTTGTGGTTTCATACACATTTTAGGATTTATTTTTTCCATTTCTGTGAAGAATGACATGAGAATTTTGATAGCAATTGCATTGAATCTGTAGATCACTTAAGGTATTATGAACATTTTAACAATATTAATTCTCCCAATCCATGAACACAGGACATCTTTTCATTTATTTGTGATATATTCCATTTCTTTCATTAATGTTTTATATAGTTTCCAGTATACAGATCTTTCAGTTTCTTGATTAAATTTACTATAAGTATTTTTTTTTTTTTTGAGACAGAGTCTGACTCTCTTGCCTGGGCTAGAGTGCCATGGCATTAGCCTAGTTCACAGCAACCTCAAACTCCTAGGCTCAAGTGATCCTCCTGCCTCAGCTTCCCGGGTAGCTGGGGCTACAGGCATGTGCCATCATGCCCGGCTAATTTTTTCCATATTTTTAGCTGTCCAAGTAATTTTTTTCTATTTTTAGTAGAGACGGGGTCTCACTCTTGCTCAGGCTGGTCTTGAACTCCTGAGCTCAAGCGATCCTCCCGCCTTGGCCTCCCAGAGTGCTAGGATTACAGGTGTAAGCCACCACGCCCGGCCAGTATTCTCTTTTTTGATGCTATTGTGAATGAGAATTAAAAATTTTCTTCTTCAGACAATTTGTTGTTAGTTAATAGAAACACTACTGATTTTTGTAAGTTGATTTTGTATTCTGCAACTTTACTGAATTCATTGACCAGTTAAAATATTTTTTATGATCCAGAATATGGTTTTTATCTTAGTAAATGTTATGTGTGCATTGAAAAGATTATATGCAGCCCTTGTTGGCTGAAGTGTTCTATAAATATTTTTTAGGTCAGGTTGGTGGATAGTGTGATCCAAACCTTCCAAATCCTGACTGATTTTCTATCTCTGTGTTCTGTCAGTTATTGAGAGTGGAACACTAAAACCTGTGAGTACAACGGTGGAATTGTCTATTCCTCCTTGGAGGTCTTTCAGTTTTAGTATCATGTATTTTCAAATTCTGTTTTTAGGTGCATTGGCATTTATGAACATTATGTCCTCTTGGTGAATTGACCCTTTTATCCTCATGTAATGAACTTCTTTATTCCTGGTATTATTCATGTTCTGAAACCCACTTTGTCTGATAGTAACATAGCCTCTCCAGCTTTCTTTTGGTCCTTAGTGCCACCCTTTTATAGCCACAGCCACATTTCTCTCACCTTTCTCTCTAACCCTCGGCAGCCACTGATCTGTTTTCATCTCTATAATTTTGTCATTTCAATGATGTTACATAAACTAATCATATAGTACGTGGTCTTTAGAGACTTTTTTCACTCAGCATAATTCCTTGAGAACATTCCAAGTTGTTGCATGCATCAATAGTTTGTTTCTTTTCATTGCTGAATAGTGTTTCGTGGTATGTATACCCCACAGTTTGTTTAACCATTCACCTGTTGAACGATATTTACGTCATTTTCAGTTTTTGACTGTTATAAATAAAGCTGCTATGAACATTTGTGTACAGGTTATTTTCAGAACATAAATGTTCGTTTCTCTAGGATAAATGCCCAACAGTGCAACTGGTGGGCCATATGGAAAGTGAATGTATATATTTAGTTTTAAAAGAAGCTGCTGAATTATTTTCCAGAGTGTCTGTACCATTTTACATTCCCATGAGTATATACAAGAGACCCGCTTCTCCACACATCAGCCAGCCTTTATCCCTGTTGTAAGCAATTTGATTATGATGTGTCTTGGTACAATCTTCTTCCTGTTTTGTGTGCTTGATGTTCATTCAGCTTCTGGGATTTGTAACTTTACAGTTTTTGTCAAATTTGCGATTTTTTTTGTTATTATTTATTTAAATATTTAAATATTTTTCCTGTCCTTTGCACAGTTTTCTGTTAGGGACTCCAATTACACCTGTCAGGTTGTTTAAAATTGTCCCATTGATGCCATTTCTTTTCTTTTTCTTGATCTTCTTTTCTCTCCATGTTTAATTTTGGATAGTTGTTTTTGGTATGACTCCAAGTTCACTAACATTTGCTTCTCCAGTGTATTTTTCATCTCGCACATTGTAATTTTCATCCCAGAGAATTCTATTTCATTCTTTTTTGTATCTTCATGCCTATACTCAACTTTCCTAACATGTATACTGCAGGTTTAATAACTGTTTTAATGTCATGTCTACCTTGTGAACTCTGGCTACTCCTTGGCCTCTCAGCTCTGTCTCCTAAATGCGTGGAGTCTGCTGGCCTCTGCCTCGGCTGCCCCTCTGAGCCCCAGCCTGGGGCTCTCCCAAGGCAGTGAGCTGAGGCAATCAGCGGGCTCACCTTGGCGTGTCCTGTCTCCTGATGGTCACTCTTCTTCCTTGCCTGATGTCAGCATCTTACAAACCATTATCTTGGCCATTTTTCACTGGTCCAGGTGAGTGGACAAGTTCCTGTTAGAAGTGATCTTTTGCTATCACAAATAAAATAGCGTATTTCTATGTACATACTTATCAGTTTCTTTGTTCACTATTTTTTGGTTGCAATTCCCTTCTTTCTTCTGGGTTCAATAGCTTATTTACCTAACGTTCCTGAGGTCTCACCCTCAGTTTTCTCAGGTGTGCTTATTCTCACACATGCAGCATTTTCTCCCCATGTGTGTTTCGCAGTTTTGGTCTGGAGTACATCTTTCTTCAAGTTTATTTTTGGGAATTGTATTAGTTTTCTGTTTTTGAGTAAGAGATTACCACAAATCTAGTAAGGTGAAACAACGCAAATTTATTTTCTCACACTTCCCATTGGTCTGAAGTCCAGCACAGCATGTCAAGTTCTCTGTTTAAGGTCTCACATGGTGGAAATCATGATGTCAGTCAAAGCTGCTGTCTCATTTGAGTTGGGGTCCTCATCCACGCTCATTTGGGCTATTGGCAGAATTCAGTCCTTGTCATTGTAGGTTTGAGGGCCTGTTACTTACTGATGGTGACTGGGACTCCACTCAGCCTAGAGTGGAGAATTTGCATGTTTTTTCTGCCCCATTGCCCCTTCCACAGCATAGAAGTTTCTTCTTCAAGGACATCAGAAGTGTCTCTGCTACTTGGAATCTCTGATTTTCTCAGTCTCTGACCTCTAAAGCAGATATATCAGGCTCACATTATTAGGCCCACAGGAAAATCTCCCTTTGATTTGATCTCACTCAAAGTCAGCTAGTTGGTCTCCTTAACTAAACTGATAAAACCTTTGCCATGTAACGTAACATAATCACAGGATGACATGCCCCAATACTGACAGGTTCCACTCACACTCACAGGGAGGGAATCATACAAAGTGCGTATACTGGGGGTGTGAATCGAGGATGATCTTTGGAATCTGCCTACCACACCCCACCCTCTGGACCCTAGTGACTTACATCCCCTCCAAATGTTCCTAAGAACCTACTCTCATTAAGGCATCACCCCAAGTTTAAAATCTGATCATCTGTAACAGGTTTGGATGAGATTTGGATGAGGGTCCTGGCTGTAATTTGTTTGGGGCATGCTCCATCTGTGGACCTGTAAAACTTTAGGGAGAAATTCTTTGCCCAACACTCCCAATATACAATGTTGGGACAGACATAGGGTAACAGTTATAGATATTTCTGTCTTAAAATGAAGAAAATGGAAGGTGAAAAGGAATCACTGCTCCAAAGCAGTTTTGAAATCTAATTGGGCAACTTCCAGCCAGAGATCCTTGATTAGGTTTCTGGCACTGGGAATCATCCTTTCTTACTCTTAGGCTCTCTTGCTCTTCTCTGAGCTGTGAGTCATTCTTCCTTTTCATGAAAGGTAGCAAGTATTTGCAGATGAATTTTCATCAACCTGCTTCTTGCTACTAGAATCCTAAGGGTCTGGCTGCCTCTTTAACTCTGTAGTCTCTCTGTTCCTTTTAGTCCAAGCTGGCAGTGTTTCTTCCTGAAATAATTTTCCTTAAGCATCTTGTAGACTTCGTATGAAATGCGATGGGATTCAGCCCATTAAACAAAAGCCGTGTCCACAGGTGTTTTTATTGACACATTGTAATTGCACATATTTATGGCATACAATTTGATGTTTTGATACACACATATTGTATAATGATTAAATTAGGACATTTAGAGTATCCATCACCTCATGCACTTATATCGTTTCTTTGTGATGAGAACATTCAAAATCCTCTCTTCTAGCTATTTTGTAATATAATAAACCCTACTGTTAACTACAGTCAACCTACTGTGCAATAAAACACCATAGCTTATTCCTCTTATCTAATTGCCACTTTGTACTTGTTGACCAACCTTTCCCCATCCTTCCCTCTCCCCCAGGTCTATGGTAACCACTTTTTTTTTTTAAGAGTCTACATGTAGGTGACATCATACAGGATTTGTCTTTCTGTGTCTGGCTTATTTCACTTAAGACAATGTCCTCCAGGTCCATCCATGTTGCTGCAAATGGCAAGATTTCATTCTTTGTTTTTTTCTTTTCTTTTTTTTTTTGGGGGGGGGACAGAGTCTCACTCTGTTGCCCTGGCTAGAGTGCCATGGCGTCAGCTTAGCTCACAGCAACCTCAAACTCCTGGGCTCGAGCGATCCTCTTGCCTCAGCCTCCCGAGTAGCTGGGACTACAGGCATGTGCCACCACGCCTGGCTAATTTTTTCTATGTATTTTTAGTTGGCCAATTAATTTCTTTCTATTTTTAGTAGAGATGAGGTCTCACTCTTGCTCAGGCTGGTCTCGAACTCCTGACCTTGAGCCATCTGCTATCCGCCCACCTCGGCCTCCCAGAGTGCTAGGATTACAGGCATGAGCCACCATGCCCGGCCAGATTTCATTCTTTCTATGGCTTAATAGTATTCCATTGTGTGTATATGCCACATTTTCTTTATTCGTCCCTTGTTGTTGGACACTTGGGTTGATTCCAAATCTTGGAAGACATACAAATGGCCAACAGGCACATGAAAAAATTCTTAACATCACTAATCATCAGGGAAATGCAAATCAAAACCACAATGAGATACCACCTCACTTCAGTGGCATATAATGCGATCATCTGATCACATAATAACCAAAAAGACAAAAGAAAACGAGTATTGGCAAGGATTTGGAGAAAAGGGAATAGTCTGTTGGTGACAATGCAGATTAGCACAGCCATTATGGAAGACAGTATGGAGAGTCCTCAAAAAATTAAAAAGAGAACTACTGTATGATCCAGCAATCCACGACTGGGCATACATCCAAAGGAAATGAACTTGATATGTTAAAGAAATATCTGTATTACCGTGTTTATTGCACCACAAATCTTTTTGAGATAATCCATTTCCTATTTTTGGCTCCTGCTGAGAAGGCTGACAGGTGGGGCCCCCTGGTCTGGCCGGGAAGACCTGTGGGGCACACATTTAACCTCTTGAAAGAGCCCTTTATGTGACTGAATCCTCTGACCTTTTTATTCTTCTGAAGTTCTAGCAAAAGATATATAGTCGTACCCTCATCTTTTTCTCTATGCCATGCTTTCGAAAACCATATTTTAATTTTATTGCTGTAGCCATCTGGACAGCTGAGAATTTCCGAAATCATCCAGTTCTAGTTGCTTTTTGTTTAACAGTTCTTTTCTCAATTTATCTCTCTCCTCTCACAGTTTACTACTATAAGTAGTAACAATAAACCAGGCTGTATCTTCGACACTTTGCTTGGAAATCTCCTTAGCCATATATCCAAGTGCATCACTTATGAGTTCTGCTTCCCACCTAACTGCAGGACGTGATTTCACTAAGTTTCTGCCAATAAGTAATAAGGATCCCCTTCTTTCAGTTTCTAATAACATGCCCCTCACTTCCTTCGGAGGTCTCACTGTGAGTGTCCTCCAAGTGCAGATCTCCACTACCAGTCTCTGCATTGCAATTTAGCTTTCCTGTCACACATTCTGCCAGCCCCACCGTCCATCGGCTTCCAAAGCCGCTGCCACAGTTTTAGGGATTTGTTGCAGCAGCAGCCCACTTCCAGGTAACAAGATCTGTATCAGTTCTCTTTTGGTGTGTAACAAATGACCACAAGCTTAGAGGCTCAGAATAGAGTCCATTCATCAGCACATGCTCTGTAGGTCAGGAGTAGGTGCAGCATGTCTCTGCTCTCTGCTTGGCCTCACCAGGGTGAAAGCAAGGTGTTGGCAGGGCTGGGGTTTTGTGCACAGCCACTGGGGAAGAACTTGCTTCCAGACCATCCAGGTAGCTGGCAGGAGTTTTGATGGCAGGGCTGAGGTCCCCCGTCTAGCTGCCTGTCACCCATAGGCTGCCCACACATCGCTTGTCAGTGGCTCCCTCCTCCTGCAAAACCACAATGGGGAACAGCTCATGTATTGAGTCTTTCCCTTTGAATCCCTTTTCCTTGGAAGAGCTCTGTCCTTAATAAGGGGTCACCTGATTAAGGACCCACTCAGAATAATCTACTTTTCTTAAAGTCAACAGATTAGGGACCCTAGCTAGCTCCATCTGAAAAATCTCTTCAGAGTAGCACGTAGATTAGTGTTTGACAGAATAACTGGGAGAAGGTGTTTGTGTACACCAGGGGGTGGAAATCTTGGGGCATCTTGGGAGTACTGCACACCACAAGTGTTCTGCAAAGCCTGAGTTGATGGTATTTTCTTCCAGAAAAATTATCCTTTGTTTCTGTGGTGGTTTCCAAGGATATATTATTCTGGGGACACTTTAATGTTACTTCCCAGCTTAGAGGTCTTCAGATGGCATAAATACTGTAAATTTGAACTCCAAACTTGTATAAAGGCAGGGAAATGTTCAGAAATTCTCAAGGGAGTGTTTAGGCCAAGATAACAAAATGTCATGCTGTCATTATATACTTTCGGGTAAATTTATTTCCAGTTTGCTTTTCCTTTTGAAAGGGTAAATGACCCAAAGCACACGTTTCACAAACAGGCTGGTTTATTCACCTGGGCGCGGGTGGGCTGAGTCCGCAAAGAGAGTCAGCACAGAAGGGGGTTTAGTGAGGGTTTTTATAAACAGGGATAGATGACCCCCTCCCACCTGCCCAGTTCTTTGTTTCTGGGCCAAACTGGCAGGTGAAGAATCGCTTCCTGCTTGGTGCAGTTCGCGCATGGCAGAGAACGGTGGGCAGAACAGCTGCTTGTAGCAAATTCTTCTTCAAACAACCAACTCCTAGACTCCTTTGCCAGAGCATCCATCCTTCTGCTCTGGCGTCTCCTTATCAGGAGAGCTGGGGAGGGAGAAGCTTCTCTCTATCAGGCAGGGAGGGGGCAGGGGTGCTGGCGCAGCTGCCTGTTAGATTTGCAAAGTCCGGGACTCTCCCAGACTCCTGCGGCTATTATTTTACCTGCCTAAGTTTTGCATTAACCACATTCTGTCCTACACATACTTTTCACTCTCCCACCTGGAACAAACCCAACACTTCCGTTTTCTGAGGCAATAGCCTTTGAGAGTCCTAACTTCGCTCAGTGTTCTCAGGGCCGGCTCCTCCTCTAGCTGAGGCTCGCCCTGGCTCCTGTTCCTGACCATCAAACTCGGCCCCGGCAGCCACAGAATCGTCTCACGTGCTTGTCAATTTAATTTTCATTTACTCTTTTTTGTTTCTGGAGAGTTCCCTTACTTTTCGTTTAAGTGCAACATTGCTTAAAAATATGCTTTATTGTATAATATTATATATTACCCAGTACTTCCGGTCGTAGCTGGAGGAAGGGGCCTCATCCGCCACACCGACGGGAGTGGGAAACCTCACCGAGTTCTTCAACCTTGTGGTCCGAGGCCCCGTCATTTTCCACCCTGCCGAGGCGACAGAGCCTCAGTGCTCTCTGTCCTCACGGCCGCCCGTGCTAATCCTCTCCCGGCAGCTGCCAGAGTTACCTTTGCAAACCATAAATCACATTACAAAACTCCCCGGCTTAAAATTGTTGCGTGACGCCCTGCCTTTGTGCCCACTCTGGCCTCCTGGTCTTGGCCTCTGACCACGCAGGACCTGCAGCTGCCCGCCCCACGGCTTCCCTCCCCCACGCCCGCCACCCGCAGCCCGCGACATCCCCCAGGCCCATTCCTGCCTCATCCATGGCACCCCTCCGCAGTCTGTTCTGCCGCACCCCTCGGGCCGTGCCCCTAGCCCCTCTGGGCCTGAACTCCCAGGCTCATTCTCCTCCCAGGACCCCTGCGGTCAGGGCATGCTCCCCTGGAGTGCTCCCCTGGAGTGCTCTCCTGCTGTCCCAGGCTGCCCACCTAGCAGAGCCCCATTCACTGCTCTCCAGCTC
>CAUYRT010079837.1:0-14687 GCA_963574885.1 Lepilemur ruficaudatus | reverse complement strand
AGCTTGAGCTCATTCTCCGAAGTGAGGTATCACAAGAATGGAAGAATAGGTACCACATGCACTCACCATCAAACTGGCACTGACTGATCAACACTAAGGTGCTCACATGGTAGTAATATTCTTTGGGGGTAAGGGGGTTGGGGGTGGGTAAACTCACAACTAATGGACACGGTGAGCACTGTAGCGGGGGGAGGGCACGTCTCAAACCATGGCTGGGATGTGGCAAAGTCATAACATGTAACCAAAATGTTTGTACCCCCATAATATCCTGAAATAAAAAAAAAGAAAAAAGAAAAACAAACAAAAAAAAACCAGACTTTTGAAACTTCCTGAGAAACACTTATCACTACTTTTTAATATGCCTAATTTAATCTCTGTTTAGTAACTCCCAAGAAACCTGAGAATCCTGAAGAGCACTGACAACATACTTCTAAATATTATCATTATTTGGTGTTAGGATACAACTTCTGGCTCTTTGTATCTGTTTACTTGGGTCCTGCGTTAACTACATTTTTCTGCGATACGCTGCATTATACTAGTGCATGCATTCAGTTTATATTCACTGGGAAGCTATCATGTCTCTGACCCATTTTCAAACTATAGCATTTTATTACTCTGGAAAACAAATTATTCCTTTCAGGTACATTGTCCTGACTTCGGAGAACACATCAAATAACAAAGTACACGAGGAATACTGACCTTGTGTAGATCACCAATTCGGGTATTTCTCTTCAATTGCTTTCAATAAGTAGAGTTTCTGATTTTTATTTTTGGAATAATATGGCATTGAATATTAATAAAGCTATGATTTCACTGAAGCTAAACCCAAATCATTAGCATTCAAGAGAGACAAATGAAATAAAGATAAAAGAAGAAATCATGATAAAATGGATGTTATGTCTTTTGATGGTTTCGGCAAAAAAAAACCTTTCAGTTTTATTTTTCAAGTATTTGGTAGCATCAATTTAAAGATGCCTTGCTTTAGATTTCAATCTAAATATTCACTTAGTTATTCTAACTGTTAAAAGTAAAGCCGCTATCCAATTTCTTTGTAAGTTATACTTGATCCTATAAACTATCTGAGTGTGAAGTCCTTGACTATCTTGTTTTCTTCCCTCTCCCTGAAGTCCTGCCCTGGTCCTGGTAAAATGACACATGCTCAATATACTTCTTTAGTTTAGTGATCAATGGCTTTGAGATCCTGAACAATATGGGGACTGATCATCAAAACGATTGAGTTACATATCTGGGGAATTCTGTATCATTTTTACGAAGTGCTGTAAATAAGTACATTTCAAAATTAAATCCACACGTCCCTTCTCTTTTCAAATGCGCTTGGAGGAAGTTTTCAAAAAGACAGAACAAGAAGGGAAGTGGGAAGAGAAACCCAGTTGACAGTGCAGAAGGGAACACAGAAACCGATGGTAAAGGTCACCACAGTTACTGTGATTAAATATGAAAGGTGACTCTAAGACTTGTGGCAGCCTGAGCAAAAGGTTTAGTGCTTTGCTCTCATTATCGAAGAGAGAGAACATGTCAGAGGAAAGCAAGGTGGTCTGTGACTGTATTGGTTAACAACGGTGGCTGAGTAACAGCAGCAGACACGGTAGAATGGCAACATAAAACATCAGGGTTTACCCTTGCAGGATGAGATGTCTGAGGAGAGATAGTTGTGGATTTGGTTCATTGCATCAAGAATGTCAGGGTCACGCTTTCTGCCATTCTCCTGACTTTTCCTCGCCTCTCTGAATAGGGTGCTGAGCTCAGCCACTTAACCCCCAGGGAGATCAGGGGTAAGACGCTAGCAGTTGGTAGTGTTTAAGAAATGTTGGTACTATGTAGCAAAGTCCCACATGTAGAAACTGGCACTCAAACCGTAGGGTTCTAAGTTCAGGCAGACTGAGTCGCTAGCCTTAAAAGACAGGATTCGTGGAGAAGGGATAAAATCAAGATTCTTTCGTGAAATCTGTTATAGGAAGTGGTGGTTTGCTCACACTGAACGATAAAGAAGCCAGTGCTGTATGGTACAAGTCTGGCAGTGCTGAAGATATAAAGCCAATGTTAAGACACACCTCCCTTAACATTTCCTAGAGTAGCCACAAGGATTTTTCCCAGAATAATAAAATGTGGTAAAGTTGAGTATACAAGTGGATTTAAAGTATGGGCACAGAAATACTGCCATGGAAGGAGTTGGTAGGTTTCAATATTAATTCACAGATGAATACTAGAGGCCTTGGTACAAAATCTGCTACTGAAAAAGGAATAAGAAATAAAGGAAACACATTTTCTGCAGAGGAAGCAGAATTTATGGAATATAGATTCAGTAAATATGCTGAATCCAGTGGCCCATTAAACATAATTCATAAATGTATTTTTTCTAATACTACATTAAACATTGGAAATATTTTCAGGAGGACCCCATGCTTCTTAACTCCACATGGTAATTACACATAACAGTACTTAGAAATGTTAAACACGTTGGCTCACTCGATCTAGTTATATTTACAAATGCATTTAAGTTTGAGGTTGTTTTGTTTGGCAATATCAAAGCAAGAAGAATCACAACTGAATTTACGCTTCTAAGCTTACGTATTCTACCTGGACATTTCAATCTTGAAAAACAAAGTCACTAAATATGTGCACAAACCAATATTCTACAGGAAACAGTTTACGCATATTCTTGAAATTGCATCTGACTGCTCCCTGGTTTACAAGAAAATCCTTACAGTTCTAAAGCTTTTATTGTTTTGAAGCCACTGAGGTTGAAAGCTTATATATGTTAGAATTTTTTCAAAAGCTTCCTTTTTGATTTTGTGAAAGGCTTTTCCTTAGTCTGTACCATGTGCCTTCGGATGAAATGTTAATGATAATGCGCAGCTGTGCTTCCCATCTGAAAGGAACATCTGTGTGATGCCAGCGCTGTGAAAGAGAAGCACATAGCCTACGTGCCGTTAAGCTGGTTGAAATCACAACGGAGATGTAACTGAAGGAAACTATTTTAAAACTGTGATTTTTATTGTTCTTGTAATAACTTGGAAAGTGTCCCTGAAGAAGTTTCTTAATTCTGTATACCAAAATGTAGACAAAAACTTTTCTGAAATGTTTGTCCATATAATGCTTGTATCTTGCTCTGTGACGTGAAAACAAGTTTTAAAAAAAGTAAGGGCACATTTTCACACTGCTCACTAGAAATTTCCGTAGACTTGCTGCGGGGTTGCTGTGGGGAATATCGCCCCCTGCAGGGAAGGGGAGGTAATTAAACTGAAAGGAGCGAGAACTGGCTGTCTAACAGGACTTAGGAACGGAGGCTGAGTTTGTCTAAGTTATCTTTGTCCATGTCCAATGCGTCATGGCTCACCACTGCACACAACAAATTAAATAGTGTGGACAAATGCACGTGTGATAGTGGGTAAATATGTATCAAGATGAGGGAGAGAGCTGGGATTTTTAAAAAAATTTTAATGTTAGAAATAGGAAAGGTCTCTCTAAAATATTATTGGCCAAATAATAATAATAAATATTTTGATTCAGTTGGGATTTCTGTTAATAGTTTCCATGAACATAAAAAGTCTCTCCTCCAGCGTTTTTGCCTACAGTGTTTGAATCAAGGAAGTCCAAATGCTGTAAAAAAAAAAAAAAAAAAAAAAAAACCAGCACCCCACAGCCTAGCACAGTTAATTTCCCACTCATGTGACCAACCACCAGGATGTGTCAGGGCTGCCTTCGACCTGCTCATTCAGAGCCGGTTTCTTTTCCTCTTGCGATTTTGCCATCTCCTAGGACAGTAGAGTCCTTTACTCCTGGCTGGCAATAGAAAAAGAGGCTAGATAAGGCAAACTCACTTCTTAATCCCATCAGCCTAGAAGTGACTTCCCATCCACCCATTCACCATGCACTGCCCAGCTGTTTGGTCCTCATGCAATTCCCCAGCAAGAGGAGCCTCTGAGGTTCATAGACTGGCTGAGCTGCCACTTGGCAGTCACGACGACATGCAAAGTGTGTCAGAAAAGACTTATAGAAAGATTTTATATTAATAGGATTCCATAACTACTAGGATTCCATAACATTTTTTCAATGTATTCAAAGTAACAAATGAAACCCTTAATCTACTTGTAAATAAACAATGCGTGGCCATGCCTGCAAAGTTGTTCAGACACTTCCCTTCCACGTTATGTAAACTCAATCATCCACAGCGAATAGGGTGTTCAGGCTCATTTCACATGGCATGTTTTCAGAGTGTTCAAATTGAGTTTATGCTCTTCAATTTTCTGACTTAAACTATATAGAATACTAGACCAGAAGCATTCTTTGAGATTATGTATCCCATCCCGACTATGTTTACAAATGAACAAAACTAAAATCCAGAAGAAGCATATACTCGCCAGACACTAAGGAGCCGAGCGGGGCAGAGCCGACGCCCAGGCATGCAGGAGCACGCCTCCCACCCAGGGCTGCCTGCTAATTATTTTTCATTATTATCAATGAAAATATATGAATGTTGACTTTGTGTTGTTAATTAAATATCAGCTGAAAGAGTAAATCTACACATTGGCATGGTTTTTCTTCATTATAAGCTCATTCTTTTGAAATAAGAATACCATGATGAAAAATTGAAATCGAGATGCAATTTCTTTCAGCCAGCTGTTGAAAGGGTTGAGAACCACCAGAGAAGAAATAATTACAGCTGCTCTTGAAACATGAAACAGCCACAAGTAAATGTCATTCATTCCTAAAATATTTTGTATACTTTCAGGAAATCAAAAGTGTGTTTAAACAAAGGTGTGAAAGTGCTTATCCCCTAAAACTAAAATAACTAATTCAAAATAGACGCTCAGGGTTAATGCTTTCTTTACTGTGTCCAGATTGACACACAACATACATCAGTGGGTCATTTCTATTCATCTAGTTTATTCATTCATATGCTCAATGAATATTCATTTAGAAGAACATAAATATAGAGGTGAACATAAAATCGCATGTAAGTCTCATATGGCTTTTTTTTTTTTTTAATTTTGTGGACTTACCACAAACCTTGAAAATACTTAAGGTATTGAACATGAATGTGACACTCTCACAAAAGAGGTGATTTTGAAATTAATAGCTTCCTATTTCTGCTCTAAGAGAAATGAGATGTGTAAGAAATGTGTCATTTCACGTTCTTAAAATTACATATGTATACATCTATATATATATCTCCCTCCAAATTTGCTTCAATAGAACATTACTGTCTTTAAAATAAACAGGGTTTTTAAAAAATTCAGGCAGAAATTATGAAGTGAAGAATGAGTTTTAAAAAGCAAACCCCTCTTAAAAATATGCAAGGAAAAACATCTGTTGGTTATATGAGAAGAGCTGTCTCTAGTTTGATGGAGAGAGAATTCCCACCCGAACCTATCACAGTAGTGGGACAGAAGGAGTTTTACAGCTGTTCTAGTTTTACTGTTGATATATATAAGGAAAAACGTAAGGAGAGGATATTATCAAGCGGGATTACACTACACTAGTTCACCACAGAGGCGGCGCTGTGTGCTCCCGGCCTTCTCTGTGCAGGGGACAGGCTCGGGTGTCTCTTCCCCTTCCTGTGAGGGCACCAATCCTGTGGGATTAGGGCCACACCCTCACCTCCTTAATTACCTTTACCAGGTAACCTTAATTACCTTTTTCAAGGCCCTGTCTCTAAACACAGTCACATCGCGGGTTGGGGCTTCGAAATATGGATTTTAGGGGACACGATTCCATCCATACAGCCTCCGATATCCTGGAATCCCGTTTGTTTTTCTGCTGACTCGTTCTCAGAAGGCTGCTCCGCAGCGAACCGATTTCTCTTTCTTCGCGACCAGCAGCGGCCCTGACCACCTGTCTTCTCTCTCCCCCCATCTCAGGCCCCCTTGCTCCTCTGTGACTTGCACACGGTAAAGTAACGATCACCTACTTTGTCATGTCGCAAGCCAGCATCCCCCGGCTGCTCCCGCGTGGAAGCTTCTCGGTCCCCTCGCTCTCCTCCCCGCGGCTGGTCCTCGCCTGCGACCCACGCCGCGCTGCGTCCCTTCTCCGCGTCCAGCGTCTCATTTTATGGGTCTTGCTTGCCCTGGACTTTCCCCGTGTCTCTCTACTTCTGTGCTTCTTTACAGTCTCTGAGAATTCTCCTTGTGTTTCGTAATCACGAGATCTCCTTTGTTTGGGTTTACTTCGGATTTTGATCCGGTTACCCAGGGCCGGCATGGCAGCCGCACGTGGGGCCACGAGGAGGAAAAATTCTCCCCGGAACCGCCCAGAATGCTGCGCTTTTCTAAAGTACCACCTGGGGGCCATAAGTAACAAACTCTGAAAATTATTTTTACCTGACTTCTCCCTTTTTTAGCCATTTTATCACAACCAGGCACACCTATTTACCATATCTCATTACGGATTATGTCATTCTAAATAGTGACAAAGAATAATGTCTTCGAGATCATCGGTTCTTTATTTTACGGTAGAGAACACAGGAGCTCAGGGTGACAAGGGCCTGTCCTATGTTTCACTGGGCTACAGCACCCAGAGCCCAGGTTATACATCCGGTTTTCTTCTCCTGTCCAGCATCCTCTCCGATAGATACCCTAATACACGTGGATTTTTGAAGTTCTAGATTTAAGGGTCTCATCCTTTAAATTGAATTAACAAACTTGAATTAACAAACTTTGCAGAAACCAGTTGTCCTGGGATTTAAACATATATTTTTAAAATTTTTCTGAAACAATGAAAGTAGCCTTTTCAGAGATAAGCTTAAAATTAATTCACTGACAACCTCCCCACCCGGCCTTACTCCCTGAGGAAGTCAACGGGAGATATGTTTAAAAGCAAATCTGATTAAGTCGCCCCACCCCTTAAAGCGTCCCAGTGACTCCATTCTCTTTTGAAAAAGTACAGGTTTCTTTTCCTGGCACTCTAGGCCTTTTCTGAGCTTGCCCACTTACATGTGAAGCTAAATGTCATGTTGGCTGAGAGAAACACCCTGTCCTCCAAAGGTGCCGAAACTGTACTAATCAAAGGCTTCCTCCTCCTGCTGCTCTGCCTTCTTCCTCAAACTATATTGTTTCTGGGAACATTGCTCTAATTTCTTATTTGCATGTATTTAGACTACATGTAAATTAAACTGTGTGTCTCAGAAAAGCAAGACAGTCAGCACCATTTTACAGACAGTTTGCAAAACAGTAAATCAAGAGTAAAAAACTTCCCCGAAAGCAGGATGCTGGGGAGAGGAGCAGGAAGGGGCAGGAGAGAAGAGTCCTGATCCCTGGGGATCAGGGGACAGAAAAGCCCTGAAACTTTCTGAGACGCAAGAGGGTCTAGGAAGGTCTGAAAATGTAAAGTATATTTTAATAGTGAACTGAAGAGTTTAATTATAGAAAAAAGTTTTAATTTCAGAAATAATACTGACAAATCAACAAAAAGGCCCATATTTTCTTGTACTTAATTATAATTATTTTAAACTAATTAATTGGAATTTATGAAGTGAAATTTCTTGGGGAAAAAAATAACGGAATTTGAACATCCAAACCATGTATAAAAGTGATTGAAGTAGCAACATTCCTAAAATCAATCTGTTTACTTAAAATCTTACTCTATGTATCTTTGAGAAAATTTCCAATTTATTTTCCTGTTTCTTCCACTTGATATATTTTCAGCAAAATTAATTTGCATATTTTCTAACAGCTTGATTTTTATTTGATTTGTAGGCACTTTGCTACCTTGGCTAAAATGTGTTTCAAAACCAGCTCAAATATAGTAAAAATACTTCCATTAGAGAAAAATAGCTTTTAACCATATCCTGTTTGAAATCCAGACTGTCGATAATTTATAAGAACTGTTCAACCACTACGGCCAAAACTGGTGAGGAGACTGGACTGCGGCGAACACATACGAGGCCTGCAGAGGCCAAGGGGAAGAAAAATCATTTACAAAATACAAATGAGTTTAAGTAATGACATAGTCAGAAGAGACGAAAGTGAACAAATTAAACTAGAAGTCAATGATGATTGTGTCCTGTAAGCCAGGGAGGTAAAATGCACTTGCATTTAAAAAAATTTCAACAAGTTATTCATTCGTTACTGAGGCAGTGCTTTTGAATGTACGGGCCTGCTGCAAGCTTTATACTGATGCAGAGTTTTCCCTAACAGCTGGATTTCCATTTAATAATGCAGTTTCATTTGAATTTGTTCTCTTTTAGCTTTCTTGGATTTACTGAGGAAATGCAATTATTAAAATGACATTGAATCATAGCTTTTCATTAAAAAATCATGTCTTTGCCTAAAAATGCCAGTAGCCCTAATGGAACGCTACTTTTTAAAAGGTCTTTTTTCACTGTTCTTCCCGAGAGAAGAAACAGTAAATGTCTATATTAAAAAATTTTTTATTAATAATGTATGATATGTTCACAGATAGATTCTTTTATAAAGTATGTGTACTTATAAAATGTCAACAATTTTACCTTTTAACTAATTACTTTGAATTACATATAAATATCTATGTATATGTGTATATATGTGCATTTATGTATAAACCTAATTGTATATATATAATTATATGTACAATATATTTGTATTGTAGATAAATATATAATTATATATTTATATTATATATCATATATAATTTTATTGTATGTATAATTTTACATATATATGAAATTAAGAGGCACCTAGATGTGTACATACACCTCCCGTTCTGAGGAAAGGACTGGGAGCACCTACTGGCTTCTGATTCAGCAAGTTTGTGGTTCATGGAGATGCTTCCATAAGGCTTGTAACTCAACTCCAGCAACTGCTACACAATAGTGTCGGAATCTTTTCTTAAATTATTTTGTTTTTAATTGACACATAATTTTACATATGTATGGGTACAATGTAATGTTTGAATACACGCATACATTTTGTGATGATCAAATCAGGGTATCTAGCATATCCATCACCTCTATATTTATGATTTCTTTGTGTGGAGAACATTCAAAATCCTCTTTTAGCTATTTTGAAATTTATAATACCATATCGTTAGCTACAGTCACCCTGCTGTGCATAGAACACCAGAACTTATTCCTCCTATCTGACTGTAACTTAGGACCTGTTAGCCAATCTCTCCCCTTCTACTCCAACCCCTACCCCTACTGAGTCTCTGGGGACTTGAGGAAGATGAGGTTATGTTGAGACTCAAAAATAATCCCAGTGATTGCAAGAGCCATGTTAATATAAGCAGGATCAGTTGGAGAGAATTCCAGAATCTATGTGAGCAGTATCATACCATGCACCACCAGCACAAGGCAAGCACATGGGAACTATACCGTGTTCAAACTGCTCCAATAGCTGAGATAGTGTCTAACATTACCAGTGCCAGAGAACTAAGTTAATTGTCCTTCCTGTGGGCGTCTCATGAGGAACCCTCATAAAAAGTAGGTAGTATACCAATGTCCAGGAAGGATGTCTGCCAGCAACTCTGTGTGTTCAGCCCCTTCCTCCCTACACGAGAACAAGGGTGAAAATCCCTTTCCATAGCCTCAGACACTCTTAAGAGCTCTTGAAATGGGTGGGTGTGTGGGTGGGTATCTAGACAGCCTGTGGTGTGAACAGAGATGATCCGACTGCAGAGCTATGCTAGTGAGGGATTGAAAGGAACCCGCAGAGCTTTCTCCACGAGCCTTGGTACATGAGCATATTGATATGTGAATTAGCATAGGACATATCCTCTAAAGACTTAAAGATAATGAAGGCAATTTCTCAAGAAACTTAATTTACAATATGAACAATCTTTAATATGGGAGAAACTAACTCAGGAAATGTTAATGAAACAATTATAACCTTATAAATATATGTATATAATGTGATAAGTAAAAGGAAGGAAATGTACAAGACCTAATTTTGGATTAAAGAGTCAGTGAAGGTCTTGGATTATGGCTGAACGAAAATATACCTTCTTGACACTTGTATTCAAGAGTCACTCAGTCTTATTCTTCTGTCACTAAAGAAAATATTCCTTAGCGAAGGCTTTTCCAAACCTGCAGGGTTTTCCTAAAGCACGGACAGTCCATTGGCTCTCTGGTATGAATTCTGTGGAGCTGTGCAAGGAATGCTATTCCATTTTTATTTTATATTCATAGGGATGGTTTTAGATACTGAACAAGTTATGTATTTTACCTGAACTAGTTTTTACATTCATTACAATGCTTCTCTGAAATCAGCATTCTATAAAGTGGTTTAAAATATGCACATTCTGAACATTTTTCCACATTTGTCATAGGCAGAGAGCTTTGCTCTAATATCAATTCTTTTGATACAAAAGATAGAATGAGCTACAGAAAAAGATATTTGTAAATGTCTTATAGTTTTAGGTTGCTGTTCAATATTTTATACACATGCAGATGTATAAACACAGATATATAAATATGCATATAAAATTTATATGCAATGAAATCCATAAATATAGCGGATTCTGTTTTTTCTGTTTTAACAGGTCAAGTGACCTGATCATGTGTATCTTTGAATAACCATTCTTAACACAAAATATTATACCTCTGAATTATTCATTTTTTATTTTCTAGATTTTTCTTTTTGTTTTATGATATAAAGTTCAGTGATGTGTATCTACTAAATTTAAATAATAATATTTGGAACATTGACTAAAGCTTTCCAAACGCTGCATGTTCATAAGAAAACAATAAAAAGGAAGAAGGTAAAATAAAAGTAAAGCCAGATAACTGTCAAACACCAATACGAGAGATAACTGTTATTAATGTTAGCATATGCCCATCATTCTGTGCATGTGTCTATATACGTATTCCAATAGAGAATGAGCGAGACATGCAGACAGATGGATATGCAATAAAAATTTTACATAGAATTATATTGTAAATGCTATTTTTCACTTAAAATATATAACTATAAATTTACTTAAATTTCAAAGAATATTGCCTAAAGTATTACCAAAATTTCTTCAAATGTTTATTATGCCCAAGATATATTAATTTGTAAAATATCTCCTAAGTTAAAAAATATGCAAATTACTATAGCACCATGTTTCAGTTTTAGATGATTTATTGAGTCATAATTGAGAAACATGTAATTCAGTATGCTTATATCTCTTTAACTGGTTTCTCATAATTTTTTCTATTTATGATACTATAAATTTATAAATTATAATTTTTTTCTATTTATAATAACATTGCTATTGGGATCAACTTTTCAGTATTTGTATCACTTAAATTTCTAAATGTAATGATAATTCTCGAAGGATTTTAGTCTATAATCTCTTTTAAGGATTTTAGTCTATAATCTCTTTTTAATCCTTCTCTCGAAGGATTTTAGTCTATAATCTCTCCTTAGTGCTCTCTGCTGCACGAGTTCTTTTTATTGTATCTTCTGAATTCATCTCTTGTCAAGAATACACACTATCATTTTTTTCAAAGTTTTGATGTCCTACATTCCATAAATTCTGTTGTATTTACCAGTTTTCTTTTTTTCTTTATTTTAATTTATTATTATTCATTTTAATTATGACATTTAAAATCTGGAGAAAATTACTGCCGACCTGGGTACGCAGCACCAGGTTTTATCAGATCTTAACATTTTGCCGTATTTACTGCAGACCCACTTTTCTGAGAAGCAACATATTAGAGAAAAGTGGATGCCTCTACTGCACCAGTCCACACTACACCCATTTTCCCTCCCACACTCCCTAGCTCAGCCCGATCCTGAACTGATATTTAACATTTTCAGGGTGTCATTTTTAACAAAACTTTTCCATATATAAATATATTTGTAAAATAATTTTAATTTATTTTAAAACTTTATATCATTGCATTCACACCATCCACCATATACATTGTTGTGCTATTTACTGTTTCATTTTTTGTTTTTTATATTCTGCCCTGTTGGTAAAAGCAACTCAATGCTAGTAACTTTATTGGTTGGAGAGTATTGCACTGTGTGATTTTTACCAGAGATAAATCAGCCACCATTCTATTTATGAACGTTCCAGCTGTTTCTTTTAGCTGCTGCATGCAATGCTGTGATAAACAGCCATGTGCTACTATCCCTGTGCTCACGAGCTGAAGTTTCTTTCATCTCCTTGGTGAGATTCACTCCTAAGCATTTTATTTTTTTGTTGTTGCTATTGTAAATAAGATATTTTTAAATTTCTTTTTCAGATGGTTCATTTTTAGTGTATAGAAACACTACTGATTTGTGAATGTTGACTTTGTATCTTGTAACTTTACAGAATTCATTTATTTGGTCACAGTTTTTTGTTGAAGTCTTTAGGGCTTTCTATATATAACATCATGTCATTTACAGAGACAATTTTACTTCTTCCTTTTCTATTTCGATACCTTATTTCTTTTTCTTGCCTAATGGCTCTGGCTAGGACTTCCCGTAATATAGTGAGTGGAAGTGGGCATCCTTGTCTTGTTTATGATCTCAGAGGAAAAGCTTTTAGCTTTTCACAGTTGGGTATGATGTTAGGTGCGAGTTTGTCATATATTTCCCTTATTATGTTCAAATCTCTCTAGCTTTTTTAATTGGCTGGTAAATCAAATGATAAAATCAATGGTTGCTTTATATAATTTGATTATAAATAGAGCAATACTTTTTATTAATGCTTTATAAATATTCTCTTGAATTTTCTATATAAACAATTGTATAAAAAAGAAACAATTGTATATACTCTAACAGTAAAGATATGTTTCATATTCCTTTTCGTTCCTTTTAGCTCTTGTTTATTTTAAGTGAGTGGCCTACTATTGCTCTATACAGATGTAGCCATTGATTCTTAAGATGAGGGTGATGATGATCTGAATACCATATGATTTAGATTAATCTGCATTGTATTTGTCAAAATGTTCCCTTCAGATGAACAAAGGATGATACATAGTGTTTGCATTTGTGAATCCCTTTGCTGTAGGCATTCTGAAAACTGGTTAACCAATGCATATTAGGTCAGACCTTTTCAAAGCATATCTTCCAAAGAAATACCACCCACAGAGACGTTTATGTCCAAAGATATTCATTGTGGCATAGATCTAAATGTAAAAAACTGCAAACAACTTAAGTGTCCAAAATGAAGAAAAAGATAATTGATAGAAGAGGAAAACAGATGATGACCACATCTGTATAACAGTAACAATAAGCTGTTGCTTACATGGTACTTTCAACATAGAATATTATCATAAAATAAATTCGAGACAAAATATATAAGATCCTATTTAAATGTGCTGATATTGGTATTACATTAAAATGGAGGGCATTTCCTTTCCCATGGTGAGAACATCATTTCACAAACATTAACAAACTATTGAGCTTCTAGAAGTGGGCACCCAACTGGGGAGGCATGTTGCACCTGGATATTGTCAGGAAGATGTGAGACAGCTAGAGAAGACAGGACTGAGAATGTTAGCAAAGTGGGATGGCTGAATTTGATGCTATAATGTCCTTAAAGCATTATAGTCCTCTGTTATGGGTGTTTGCAAAGAAGGGTTAGAGTCCTGCGTTAACCCTTCCTCACCTTTAGAGCGTAACTCCACCCCCCTGTCGTCCAGTTGACCACGACTAACTGGACAAGAGATGGACACTTAAGAGGAGACAATCAGATTCTCGGAGCTCGGCGGCCTTTCTTTGCTGCCAAGTAGGTTGCAGAGAGAATCCAAGTGAGAAAATAGAAAAGAATGAAGTTGATGTTCAGAAAGAGCTGTTTGGTTTCCTTATAACCTTTCGGTTCCTGGCTCCAGCTACTTCCCACGAGGTTCCTGCCTCAGGTTATATTAAATGTATACGAATTCCAATAACATATTCCATCCTCAGCAGCACTTTAAAAATGCATGAGGGTAGTAGAGAACAGACCTGCGTTATTTGCTCCAGAGATTACAGCAAAGGCCAATGATGGATTTTTTTATGAAGGCAGATATTGAAATATTTAGATTTTTTTCCCCTAGGCAGATAAAACTGTCAAAAAACAATAGGTGAGCTTTCCCATCACTAACTATGCCTAACAAGAGGCTGCCTGACCTATTGACAGAGATGTCCAGAGGACTTTTTTGTTTAGTGTTCCATGGGTACCTGAATTCTCTCTTCCAACACTAAACTTGAAGAATAAATTTAAAAAAAAAGAATCAACCTGATGAGACTTTTGTCGCAGTCCTTTGTGTTAACCATGCATTCGTAGGTAATGTTTCTAGTGCCCCTGATGAGTCAGGTGGCAGAGATAACACCCCTGCAAGGTATTTTCAAGAGAACAAAAGGATAACTTTGAGAAGGCCATTTTAATAATAAGTTGGATAATTAATTTTCACCATCATGCTGCCTTGGAGGTCATGAGACTCCACATCATGCTAAGGGACCAATGACTAGAAGGCAATGGTGAGAGAACGGACGTTACACGGGAACGCACGTCCTGAAGAAACCCCGCGGTCGTCACTGCCAACTGACGTCGCGTAGGAGAAACCAGCTTCCCTGACAGAGGTTTAAATCAACACATTTTGCTTATTATGACAAAGAAGCGAATAATTAATTTTGGAAATGTGTTAGTCACATTTGTAAGAAAAATGGTGAAACTTGATTAAATTAGAAACCACATTTAGAAAGAATAAATGCTGAATGTCAATCCTACTCTTTGACAGGCATTGTGGAAACATCTCATTTATCATAATCTCTTAAACAGGTATTGTTATCCAA
>CAUYRT010079827.1:0-10858 GCA_963574885.1 Lepilemur ruficaudatus | reverse complement strand
AAAAATTAGCCGGGCATGGTGGCACATGCCTGTAGTCCCAGCTACTTGGGAGGCTGAGGCAGGAGGATCGCTTGAGCCCAGGAGTTTGAGGTTGCTGTGAGCTAGGCTGATGCCACGGCACTCTAGCCCAGGCAACAGAGTGAGACTCTGTCTAAAAAAAAAAAAAAAAATACATAAATAAAATAAAATAACAATGAGATACCATTTTCACCCATAAGGTAAGCAAAAAGTTATGAAAAGTGACAACATTTAGTGTCAGAGAAGATATAGGGAAACTGATATTTCTTTGTGTTACCTGTGGGAATGTGAATTGCCACAACTCCTGGGGAGAGGAATGTGACAATACTTAAAGTGAAAAATATGCTCGGGATAGAGGTTACCCTTGGGGGAGTCCCGGGTGGCTCCTCAGGTGTTGGCATGTTCTGTTTCTTGATCTGGGTCAGACTCATGTATTCTATTTGTGAAAATTCATTGAACTATATGCTTGTGACGTGCACTTTTTGGTACATACGTTATACTCCAATAGCAAATTAAAATAATGCACCATGTCCTTTGATCCAGTAATTCCAGTTTTAGAAATCCGTCCTATAAACATAAAAGCATCAACATATAAAGATTCATTTACAAGCACATTTATTGGCTTGCAATAACATAAAAACAGGAAATAACCTGAATGTTCACCATAGGGAATGGTTGAATAAATAAGTTATATCCACCCTATGGAATCATAAGTAGTGTATTAAAAAAAAATCATATCACTCTGTATTAAGCTGGAGAAAGGTTTATGATAAGTTAGTAAGCAGAGGCAGGGTAAGACGTACGGCATGATTCTATTTTGTAAAAGAATAAAGTGGAAGGAGCCCACGTATGTGCTCATGTGTCTGAATACATGTATTTGAGCACAGATAAAGGTGGGGAAGGCACCACCACAATTAACACTGGCTGTCTCAAGGGTGCAAAGTTGGAGGAGAATGAGGGAGATTTTTATATATCTCTAGATTTGACTCATTATAATAAGCACATGTAACTTTTTAATTAAAATTTTTAATAAACAAACAAAAAAAGATATGGGATCCAGGAAAGAGAAGCGACACTCTGGAGTAGTGATGGGAAGTCCCAGGAGCTCGCTGAGCATTGGACCAGAGAACAATCAGTCCAGACAGGAGCAGGAAGGGACTCCTGGGGGGAGGTCCTTGGGGGAGAGAAGAATGCTATAGAACCGAAGGTTATTATGGCGAGTCTGACAATCAGAAGACGTTAAGGGCAAATATTGAGGGGAAAAGGCCGTTAGGAACTCCAGGAGGAACACAGGTCTGTGCAGGAAAGGAACATAATCACAGTATATTTTACTTGATTCTGCAGTAGGTGATACTTACACAGTCATTGTAATGTAGATACTGTTTGTTGATTACTGACTTTTAGAATCTCCCTCTAGACAGAGACACAAGAAATTAATTATGACCATATAAATAGAATGTATATTTATCAACCCCTGACAATGTATAAATGAAAACACAGATGATTTGTGAGGTCGATGAGGAAAGGAAATTAAAAGAGAAAGGTAGGGGTACTAATATCCTTATCTTAGTGGGTGGTCAAGAAATGGAAGAACATGCACACACATATTTCCACATACTCATGTACTGTGTATACATGGACGTGTGTTACATGTATGGCTTAACCAAAAAGGGTTCAACTACATTAGGAACTATATTAGAACAAAGTGCGGATGGAAAGGGGGGTGTTGTAAGTCAGCTAAATCCTTTACTATCATTGGAGACGTCATAGACGATGTTTTCAATTGGTAAATCATGAAATAGTGATATGAACATGTTATTACAACACATCCAGGTAACCGGCAAAAGACAGTTCAACAGGCTCCCTCCGTGGAGCGGCTGAGGGGGTGACTAGGGAAGGGTAGGACCGGGGTCTGCAGCTTTTCATTTTAAACTCTTTGGAACTGTTTGTTAAAAATTAAAGGTGTTTCTTAAATTGATTTAAAAAATCATTTAGAATAAAATCATACTTTTTTTAAAAAGGAAATGAGTACAAGTCTGTGTGTGCGTTTGCGCGGGGTGGGGCACTCAGCGAGTTCGGATTTGGGGATAAGTGAACGAAAGAGCTGAGGAACCAGACACAGACGGTCACTGACATCTTCAGGATGGACGGCATTGCCCTGGGAGCCAGCGGAGATGACGAGCCTGGGCCGTAATCCCAAGGATCGTCATAGTCAAGGGACAGATTGAAAAGGCTCTTAAAGGAAACCCAAGGAAAGGCGAGTGAGGGAGAAGAATGGGAAAGGGCAGCGCTGTGGATGGAAAGGAGGAAAGGGCTTCCTGGATGGAGGACTCAGTCAGCCAAATGCCAGACTATCAAGAGGTCAGGAGTGATGAGGAATGGAACGTTTCCACCAGGCTGGGCAGCAAGGAGGTCCCGGATCTCCAGTCAGTGACTGAGTCCACCACATGCTACGTGCACATATACGGGTATATTGGACTACATGCACTGTGTCTATTAATAGTGTGTGTGTATATACATTGATACATGGGGCTGCCTGGCTGCAGAGATATGGGAGGAGGGAGCTGCGTTTTTCTCATTCACTGAGTTCCAAGCTTTCATCCACCTGGCATGTGACTTTCATCCCCTCCGAAGGAAGACGGCACTAACGGCAGGTTCGAGACACAAACGAGTCTCCAGCCTGCAACGTGGGGATTTCCCCAGGGAAGAGCTGCTCAGATTCTCTGTCTGCTACGGGAGAAAGGATTGCTCCTCTGTAAGCAGGCACTTAATTTTTATTTTAACCAGATGTCACCAGAATATAACCCTTCTTAGGCTATGAAAATAGAGGAATCCCTAAGTATTTGCTCTACCTCAAACTTGTCAAGTTCCTGAGAGATGGTCCTGGATCTACACTGCATGGTAAATATTAATAGCTAATACCACACCTCTGGGGCAACCATTTGGGTTTTTCCATTCAAATCCCCCAAGAACTGCCGCTCACCCGATCTTGTGTTCTTAGTCAAACAACCTCTCTTTCCCTTTCCTCACTTCCCTTGAGGCAATCTAGAATATTCTTCAAGCGTCATTAGGGAGTGCCTACCTTTCTTATAGGAGATCTCACTTCAAGTCCTGAGAGACCCAGTACTGTGGTTACCAGCCTCAGCCCCCAGCTGGTGTGCACCCAGCAGAATTCTCCTCCTAGCAAAGGGACCTCCAGGAAAGGAGAGTATTGCAGTTTCTAGGCTACGCAACGCTGCTAGGAATGTTCATTCTGTCCCTCTGTCCCCAGGCTGAGTTCCCCTTGGGAACCAAAGGCACAGAATAACTTTCTGGTTCAGGATGCTTCTCCTGATAAAAGCTGCTCCAAAACTCTCTTGTTCTAGCTTCCTTCTCTTACCTTCAAGAGCATGGGGTTCTTGCAGTATAATATACACACGGATCACATGGGATTCTACCAAAATGTAGATTCCTGGACCTCGCCCCCGGAGTTTCTGATTAGGTCTGGGCTACAGCAGGGGAATCTGAATTTTAATAATACTTCTAAATGATTCTGATGCAGGTAGTTCTGGGACTTTAGGAAACAGTGCCTTACAGCTTATACTGATACAATCTATTACTGAAAATATGATCTTAAGTATAATTATCTCAATTATTCAGTAGTGATTATCATTAAATAACTGTATAAATAAATCCCTGCTGCTGGTCGGGTGCAGTGGCTCACAACTGTAATCCTGGCACTTTGGAAGGCCAGGGCAGGAGAATGGCTTGAGTTTAGGAGTTTGAGACAAGCCTGAGCAACAATGAGACCCCGTCTCTACTAAAAATAGAAAAATTAGCCATGTGTGGTGGTGCACGCCTGCAGTCCCAGCTACTCGGGAGGCTGAGGCAGGAGGATCGCTTGAGCCCAGGAGTTTGAAGCTGCAGTGAGCTATGATGACGCTACTTCACTCTAGTTTGGATGACAGAGTAAGACTCTGTCTCAAAAAAAATAAAATAAAATAAAAATAAATCCCTGCTGCTGACCTTGGAACAACACAGAGTTACCCACATAAGAAGCAGCTTAATTAGCAATCAGTACTTAAATTTGGAGCTCATAGTTCTGTTTATGGCAGCTTAGTGCCATCTCTGCGGACCAGTGGTCACTCAGGCCTCTCACACTGTATTAACAGCTGTTCTGGAGGGTTCTACCTAGTCTCTAAGCACCCCAAGGTAACTCGAAGTGGCTTTCATTTATAACACATAACCATATTTCAAGTCAGATCATTCCAAACACACCCTCTATACTTAGTAACCGTGCCTTATTGCATTCATGTCATAAGATACGTATGATTTGTGAATTAAGAAGGTGAAAAGCAAGCCTGTGGAATTACTAAACTTTTTACAACTTGGGACACTCTGGCACATCGTCAGTGAATGAAACTTAAGCTACTTTTCAAGATGAGCTTGAGAATCATTTCTCCTTATTTATAAGTGGAATGTCATTAGATTTTATGGGCTCCACACACAGGGAAAAAAAGATTAAGGGTTAACTATTCAGAAGCAGAGTTCAAAACTCTTGCGTCTAAAAGGGCAGTAAGTCCTTAATATAGAGCAGCCATCCTCCAAATGGCTTTTGTACAAAACCGGTAAAGCATCCTGGAGATTATTCTGTTTTCATTGTTAAAACCTCTTACATCGTTGTTCCGTTTTTCTTACTGCCCAGGCAATAGCTTTTGGGTGGAAATTAAAAGCATAAAGATCATCCACACAAGAGTACAGATGACTACGGAGGGTGATGAGTCTTCTGATAACAAAACCTGACTTAGAGTGGTAACAGGAAAGGCAAAGTGATTGAGATAACCAGTGGAGAAAAAGTGAGTGAGATACAGCAGGAGGAAGTGGGCGAAAGAGCCCTGTGCTGATACTGAGCTGGTGTGTGGCTGCTGTGGGTCATGCCAGAGTCAGCAACTCATTATCATCCAGCACTTTCTCAGGTTTGTTTTTCTTAACTATAATTTTTGAACCCCATTTTCTTTCTTTCTTTTTTCGAGACAGAGTCTCAACTGTGTTGCCCGGGCTAGAGTGCCGTGACGTCAGCCTAGCTCACAGCAACCTCAAACTCCTGGGCTCAAGCCATCCTCCTGCCTCAGCCTCCTAAGTAGCTGGGACTACAGTCACGTGCCACCATGCCCGGCTAATTTTTATATATATATATATTTTTTTTTTAGTTGGCCAATTAATTTCTTTGTATTTTTAGTAGAGACGGGGTCTCGCTCTTACTCAGGCTGGTTTCAAACTCCTGACCTTGAGCGATCCTCCCACCTCGGCCTTGGATTACAGGTGTGCTAGGATTACAGGTGTGAGCCACCGTGCCCGGCCTTGAACCCCATTTTCACACAGAGCATATATAAGGCCTTCTTTCCACTTCCTACAGATGAAAAATTAATATTGGGTCATGACCTTCCTGAGAAAGAGATTACTGGCTTAAAGCGTCTGGTTGGATTTTATGGGTTATGTGAGTGAGGTTTAATGAGAGCTATACTTTGGGATTTCTCCTTGACACATAGTTCTTGGTTGCTTTCTTGAATTTTTTCCCCCCATCCTAGGTGTTTTCAATCTAATAATAGCCGGGCGCGGTGGCTCACGCCTGTAATCCTAGCACTCTGGAAGGCCGAGGCGGGTGGATCTCTCAAGGTCAGGATTCGAAACCAGCCTGAGCAAGAGCAAGACCCCTGTCTCTACTAAAAAAAATAGAACAAATTAATTGGCCAACTAAAAATACATAGAAAAAATTAGCCAGGCACAGTAGCATGTGCCTGTAGTCCCAGCTACTCGGGAGGCTGAGACAGAAGGATTGCTTTGAGCCCAGGAGTGTGAGGTTGCTGTGAGCTAGGCTGACACCACGGCACTCACTCTAGCCCGGGCAACAGAGTAAGACTCTGTCTCAAAAAAATAAAAAAAATTAAAAAAATAAATAAAAACAAAAATAGAAAGGAAAATATGTATCTTTATCAAGCCCTTCCTCTCACATGATTCAGGGAGAAACTGATGGCATGGGCTTAAACTGTGATCTGAGGAGCAGAGATGAACAAGACAGAGAAAATCCAGAAAATACTACTGAGTTAGGCAACGGCAACAACTTTCCCTAAGGAATTGTACAGGAAAAAGAAAAGTCTCTCCTTCATCCAGCGTGGCCCCTGAGAATATCAGCAAAGGAACGAGAATGACATTTAGACAAATCTGTTCTTTTTTTTTTTTTTTTTTTCGAAACAGAGTCTCACTCTGCCCAGGCTAGAGTGCCGTGGCTTCAGTCTAGCTCACAGCAACCTCAAACTCCTGGGCTCAAGCAATCCTCCTGCCTTAGCCTCCCAAGTAGCTGGGACTACAGGCATGCACCACCATGCCCGGCTAATTTTTTCTATAATTTTTAGTTGGCCAATTAATTTCTTTCTATTTTTGGTAGAGACGGGGTCTCGCTCTTGCTCAGGCTGGTCTCGAACTCCTGAGCTCAAATGATCCGCCCCGCCTCAGCCTCCCAGAGTGCTGGGATTATAGGCGTGAGCCACCGCGCCCGGCCGACAAATCTGTTCTTAATAACTAGGATTTCCCCAGCTGATAGTCTATGCTGTCTGGAAGACTTTCAAATTCATATACAAATTTCAACGTTTTTCTCAGACATCTGTTCAGGATGGACAGGTAATACGTAGTCTTTTGATAACAGGCATTCAATACCTATTGTTCAATAAGTGAATAAATGAATGAAGTGAATGAATGATGCGTTTAGCCTATAGCTGTCTAAATCTAGCAAGACTAAGAAGGAAATTGCAAAAGACTTTCGTGTCAAAAGAAGCATTTTTTATTAGTATGTATGTCACTGCCCCAATAATTGGTTTTAGTGGTGAGGAAAAGAGGAACAAAACATTGTCTGAAATAAATTCGTGGTTCTGACAAGCCATTAACTCTGGCCCAAATTCTATCATGCTGCCAACACTTTCTAAGGATTCTGGGCATATGTATTTCATATAAGATTTTGCAAAATTAACACAGAATAATGAACCAACTGTCTAGGTGAGAGACAGCCCCTAATTACCCTTCAGCAACTCTACAGTAACAGAGATGAAAGCAACAACAGCTTTGGCAGAGTTCATGCAGATAAAACAGTATTAGTTAAAGCAGCTGTCCCAAACTTTTTGGCACCAGGGACTGGTTTCATGGAAGACAATTTTTCCACGGACAGTGGGTGGGGGTGGAGGTGGTGGGGAGGCAGAGCTCAGGCAGTGACGCAAGCGATGGGGAGTGGCTGGAAATACAGATGAAGCTTCCCTCGCTTGCCTGCTGCTCACCTGCTGCTGTGTGTGCCCCCCTCAACTTCCTAAATTTCATGGGAGACAATTCTTCCACGGAAAGGGGGGAAGTGAACAGATACTGATCTGCAGCCTAGGGATTAGGGACCGCAGAGTTAAAGAATCCAGTATTGCCAAGACATCCAATATATTCTGTGGCAAAATAACAAAGGCGTGACATTGCCATGACTCCAGACTCAGCCAAAACCAATTTGTACTAAGTAATGGAGGGATCCAATTTCTTCTTTGGATGTGACCCTTAGACCAGCCACTGCAGCCACGTTAATTTCCCAAACGAACCCTCAACATCATCCACTCTGCAATGTCCCGACGCGCGGGTACGTTATTCGCAGAACCTGGAGGAGGGAGTGGGAGCTGGATGGGACAAGAGACACCAGAGATGGAGACAAGACAGTATTCTGATCAAGTCTTGTTTATTGAGCATGAGGTTACAGCTTTTATAGACAAGTGAGAGGGGAACGCCTAGTCACAATGCAAATTAGGTGAAAAAAGGACTGACCAATCAGGAAGCATTTGAGGAGTTACAGCTTGCAGTTCTCAATTAGGTCCAGTATGTAAACGAGGCATCCAAAAGCATCCAAGGAGGGGATAGCAAATGCAAAACCACATCATTGGCTGCAAAGCGAAACTTATCATTCCAGGGAAACAGAAACTTAACTTCAACTATGAGGGGGAGGGTAAGGCTCAGGCAAATATGGCCGAGCCTCATGGCTCCCGACATTGCAATATGCCCAACTCAGAATAGCCTAGGGTAGCAGTTCTCAAAGTATGGTCCAGGGAACCTTGGGGCAATGATGGGGCAAGGGGAGTCCTATAAAACTATTTTCATCATAACAAGTCATTCCGGTTTTCACTCTCATTCTCTGACAAATGTACAATGGAGTTTTCCAAAGGCCACGTGACATTTTATATCACAACAGCTCTAAGAATCAAGCTGTTTCCTATGAAGCCAGACATTAAAGATATTTGTAAAAATATGCTACTTTTCTATTTGTTTTGGAAAGTAATTCTTTTCATAAAAGGTTATGTTTAAATTTTAAGTGCAAAGGGTCCTTTTGGCCAAAAAGTCTAAGTGCTGGTCTAGAGAAGCAATGGAATCTTGGAAGGCAGCTAGCTGTCTTTGGGACGTCATGGTCAGGGAAAACAGTATTTGTGGAATAGACCATGTGAATAGGGTGCAGCCCTGCAAAGCCAGGAGGATTTTCTGCTGATAACTAAAGACAAAGTCTTAAAATATAAGTCACTACAGACAACAAATACTAATAGCAGAGTATGTTGATGGCTATTGGGATAAAGACTGGTTTTAAGACCATACCTGTTATACTTGAATTTTATGTTTTGAACTCAAGTAGAATAACATTTTGGAAGAAGAAAAGCTAAGATTTAAGAGTCTACCTCTTAAAGATCATATTCTCAGAGCTTAGTTATGTGCCTAGTTCAGAAATACCTCAGTAAAAAGTCCTCTAATGAAAAGCTAGGAAGTTGTCAAGGAACTTTCAAATGTTTGTTGGAAAGATAAAAATCACAATATTAAGGAAAGAATAAAAAATGTTTATAATTCATTACAATATGACTATTCCATTTTTTCACATTTCCAAGTATGTTTTTAATTATTGAAATTATAATAGATGTTAAAAATGTCTATAAATTAGTATGTCGGTATCCTTTCTTGACATTCAGCCATATACTTCCATGCTTTTACAAAAATTTTATAATTATATTTGTATGATATATACAAATATATATTCCATTCTGTTGATATAGCTGTCTTTATCTCCCTTAATATATGACCTCTGTTTCCACCCCCACCCCCAGTGTTTTCTTATATTTGATTATAAGTAAAATACACTGGATATCAAATGAAAAACAAAAGGGCTCAGTTAAGTATTTGCTAAACAAATGAATGAATATATAAATGAAGTCATGACGTTGAATAAGGTTGGTAAGAAAATGGCTGTATCAAGAAAGACCTGTAATGGGATTCGTGCTAGAATCCGTTCTCTAGAGAGTGGAGTGCCACATCACCATCCTCAAGAAATCTCGCTCCCCTCTGCCTCCTCTTGATCCTCCTCATTTTCCTTCTGAAGTCAGATGAACGGATGCTATTAAATAGCAATCATTTCATCTCAAGCTTAATATCCTAAACTCAACACGACCTAAATATAACTCAATTCTAACCCCATGCCTCCCCCATGAAAACATGCTTTGTCTGTATACTTCGTCAACTTAGCATGGTTCATTCTTCTTTGCCCCTCATGTCCTGCATTTAATCTTTTAGCCTGTCCTGTGCACAGTTCTACCTCCGAAACACATACTGAATTTATCCATTTCTCTCCATCCCTACTCCTTTGCCTTTGTCCAAACCACTTTCGTCTCTCACTTGGATTAATCTTAACGTAACCTAGCTAGTCTCCCTGATTCCTCTGGTTCCCCCCAGCCACCTCCCACTTCAAGCTATTTTTTCCCTACGAGTCAAAGCAGTTTCCTTAAAACTTCCAACCAGATCATGCCGCTCTTTCTTTTGCCGATCATTCCACAAAGGTTCCCAGTGAACCTAGAATAAAATCCAAACTCCTTACCCTGATCTACAAAGCCCTCTCCATCTGGACTCCCTACCGCTGCCCCACCCCATCCCACTGCTCACCGTCCAGCCACACTTGGCTTTCTTATCTTCTAAGATGCCACACTCCTTCCTAAGCTTGTTCCAGCCTAGCATTCCCTAGAATACTCTTCCCAAGATGAGTTGGCTGCTTTTTTCTCCCATTTAATTCTCAGCTCAAAGTCACCTCCCAACTTCTCAAAGGCCTTTCCAGATCTCCACAGCTAAGACAGCACCCCTTCCCACTAAAAGTTACCATATCACTCTGTTTTCCTTTCTCAGTAGCACTCATGACCTAAAATTACCTTATTTGTTTACTCACTCCATGAGAACAGGATCTTGTTTATCTTGTTTATTACCATATCCTCTATACTTAGAGAAATGAGAGCAGAGCCTAATCCATAGTAAACTTTAATAAATATTATTGAGTGAATTATACATTGCTGACTGTTATACTCAAAGATTTTTTTTCCTGGCAAATTGATATCAAAGGAAAAGGTAATTTATATATACACACACATATACGTATGTGTACTTTTTTTAAAGTTTGTAAGAATGTGTCATTTCTGGGGGGGTAGCCATCCATCAGCAAATATCCTAACTGCTACTTTGTTGTATGTAAAATACTTACATTGAACCCAGTGGCATAGTGAGTATTTTGAAAGAAGAATTTTTTTTCAATATTATTTTTATCATGAAAATCTTGGAATCAGCTTATGACAAAAGACTGTCATTTCTGGTCAGAATGATATTTGGTGATGGAAACTTATTTATAATTTATTGTTACTGTAGAACTATTTGGGTTTTCTCATTTTAAGCTCTGATAGTTAAATATCTTGATTTGTTCTGTGCCTTCAGTTTAAATTATTTCAGGATTTTCCAGATGTGTTTAAATAATGGTGTCATAATAATTCAG
>CAUYRT010079825.1:0-14480 GCA_963574885.1 Lepilemur ruficaudatus | reverse complement strand
AACAGAAAGAAATTAATTGGCCAACTAAAAATATATAGAAAAAATTAGCCGGGCGTGGTGGCGCATGCCTTGTAGTCCCAGCTACTCGGGAGGCTGAGGCAGAAGGATTGCTTGAGCACAGGAGTTTGAGGTTGCTGTGAGGTAGGCTGACGCCACGGCACTCACTCTAGCCCGGGCAACAGAGTGAGACTCTGTCTCAAAAAAAAAAAAAAAGTAACAGTGTTAAAAATATTCCACATTTTTTTCTTAGAGCTGCACCAAAAAGATTAAGAGAAGTTCTTTGAATATAAAAAACAGAAACATATGAGTTCCAAATAATCTACTTTCAATACTTCTACTTTGAATAGTAGAAAGGCAGTTAATATTAGTGTAATACAGGATTAGGGAAACGCAAAACCTTTTAAGCATCTCCCAGTTTATCTGTTCTTTAGTACTTACAGGCATGCACATCTGTTTTTCAAAAGTTGAAAAATTGGTAGGTCGTTAAATATGAAATGTCCAATTTCAAATCAAAAGTGTAGTTTACTGTATGTCAAACAAGAAACAGCACAATTAATCAAAGTGCACCTAAACTATCGACACAGTTTTGCCATCTTAACTCTAGCTTGCTTATACCAACAGCAGAGAGGCCTAGAGAGTGAGTGGCAATGAAATCATAAAGGTGTTTTCCACAGCTTGTTGAGAATTGAATATTTTTCCTTGCCAGAAGTGGTCCAAATCCTGGAAGAAGTTGTAGTCAGTTGATGCAAGGTCTGGTGAATGTAGTGGGTGACAGAGAGTTTCCAAGTTCAGCTTCTATAGTTTGAGCAGCGTTGTTAATGCAATATGTGATTGAGTGTTGTCTTGCAGTAGGATTGGCCTGTCTGTATTGACCAGTCTTGGCAGCTTAATCACAAGCATCCTCATCATTTCGTCCAGTTGTTTGCAGTAGACATCTGCTGTAATCGATTGACCAGGTTTCATGAAGCTGTAGTGGATAATATCAGAGCTGTACCACCAAACAGACACCGTTAGCTTTTGATGAATAGTCAGTTTTGGACTATGTTTCAGCACGTCATCTTTACTCAACCTTGTGCCAAATGCTTGTGATTGTCAAAAAGCATCCATTTTTCATCACATATAACAATACAGTGTAGAAATGGTTCACCTTTATGTCATGACAGCAAAGAAGGGCGAGTTTCAAGACGATTTCTTTTCTGATGCTCATTTAATTCATGTGGAACCCATCTATCCAGCTTCTTTACCTTACTGATTTGTTTCAAATGGCCTAATATTGTTGGAATAGTAATGTAAAATCTTGCTGCTAATTCATGCATAGGTTGAGATGAATTCGCTTCCACTATAGCTTCCAGCTTATCATTATCCACCTTGGTCTCAGGTTGCCCACGTGGCTCATTTTCAAGATTAAAATCACCAAAACGGAACTTCTCAAACCATCAATGTACTGTGTGTTCATTAGTCACATTCTTCCCAAACACTTCATTGATATTTCGAGCTGTCTGTGCTGCATTGGTTCCATGATGGAACTCATATTCAAAAATAACACAAATTTTTGATTTATCCATGGTTTTATAAATATTGCTCTAAAAAAAAATTTGAAAGATAATCACAAGCCAAAACATGCCTTTGAAAGACTGAGAATGTACCTTCACAATAAAAATAAAACAGGAAGTGTCAAAATGAAATGTCAGAGATATCAACTGTCAAATTTAGTACTTAAGGAAATCAGACATTTCATACTTAATAACCTAATATTAATGCAATCAAACTTTGGTTTTTGCATAAATTTGGAAATTCCTCCTGTGTTGATGGCTAATTCTTAGCACCAGCAGAATTTCTTAAATTGAAATGACTATTCAGACATAGTTGATCTTTGATATTGAACAGTGTATACCTTTGTATTTATTATCAATAATTGTATTTGTCGTAAGAGTTTGGTTTACCTTGAATGTAGTGAACCTAATCTCAGCTTAATTTGGACTGATAAGGTACATCCTATCCTGAAACAGAAAGCTGTGGAAACAAAACCCTTTGAGAAGATGGAGAATAAAGGAGAGAAACGCTGCTCCAGGGATGTGTTTGAGCTTTCTTTGGGTCCTTAAGTGAAAGCTTAAACAGTTTATGTCCAAACGTTTTCTTTTTAGTATATTCTTATTCATAGACACTGTGGTTAATGAACTTCCATATTCTGTAACTTTTGTTTATAGGAACAAGGAAAAGTTTTGATCACTTGATATCAGACACAAAGGCTCCTAAAAGGCAAGAAATGGAATCAGGGATCACAACACCCCCCAAAATGAGGAGAGTAGCAGAAACTGATTATGAAATGGGTGAGAAACAAAGTTAATAATTGATCTAGATCACAGAAAGTAAGGTGAGAGCGTACATTAAGGCCATATTTACTTTCCAACCATTTCTTAGAATCATCAGGATGAATGAAATACAGAAACATTTGCTCTCTTTTGAAAGATAAGCTCTACAGTCCTTAAATTGACAGTTATCCTGAAACTTGTGTAAAAAGTATCATATATATGATACACAGCATTGTAAATAGCTAGCCAAAACTTTTGTGTAGGTGAATAGTAATTCTTTTTGATGTTTATGTTGATATTTTAAGTGTCTACTAAAAAAACTATTGAATTTTAGAAGTAACATTGAAATATGTTAGATGAAGTGGTTATCCAGGTGTTTGATTAACAAAGCTGATCATGTTAATTCCATTTCTTATTGCAGAAACTCAGAGGATTTCCTCATCACAACAGCACCCACACTTACGTAAAGTTTCAGTTTCTGAATCAAATGTTCTCTTGGATGAAGAAGTACTTACTGATCCGAAGATCCAAGCACTGCTTCTTACTGTTCTAGTAAGGATTTCCCCTTTTTGAGGGTTTTTTTCTTCAAGTTTTTAATCCAATCTACTCTCAGGAGGCCCTTAAATATTAAAAACATAAATGGAAGACAGTCTTCTGCTTCTCACCAAAACAGATAACAATTCAGCCACAAAGTAAACATATTTGTTTACTGTTTTGCATCTTGACAGGCTACACTGGTAAAATATACCACAGATGAGTTTGATCAACGAATTCTTTATGAATACTTAGCGGAAGCCAGTGTTGTGTTTCCTAAGGTTTTCCCTGTTGTGTAAGTATCTCCTTTTTTATTCTTTTTGTGGTCTTCCATGGTACCTGCTTATGTTTTTAGTTAACCTATGCACCTGTCTTTAAGTTAAGTGCTTTATAAAGGCTTAGGAAAAGTATTACCCAGTAATGTTCACTGGTTGCAAAGAGGAAAAAGTGAGACAGTGTGATAGTGATTTTAGCTTTAAGATAGTGGGTTTAATGGGGACTAAAACAAGTTTTGACCTGTTAGGAAAGACATTTTTTAAATCTTTTTGATTTGTTTAAGTGATTCATCTTGATAAACATTGCTCGTTTTCCTCACTTAGGAGCAAAGTATTAGACTGCTAAATTTAAATCATCATACCTGTTTGGTTTTCTTTTTAGTAGGGCTTCTGTATTTATCCACAGCTGAGTGAAAACAAAATTGACCTCCTATTTGGGAGGTGAATTTTATTCTCTATTAAAGGCTAAAATAATATTAACCTAAAAGTGTTCAAATGTAAACAGCCCAAAGAAACTTGGGAAATTCTATTCCTGATCTAGGCTTTCTGTGTTGTGTCATTATTTTCTTTTATTTTGGTTAATCTCATTTTAAAATTTCAGAGTTTTATATAGTTACGTCTCAGTTATTTTTATTAGTCGGTGTAGTCTGGTTAGGAATAATTTTTTCCTAAGTTTCAATTGGATCATATACTCCACCCCCTCCAAACTAGTTTTGCTTTCTTTATTTGATCTGATTCAGCATCTATTAAGCACTGATTAATATTAAATTTAGTTTTAACTCCCTGTGTATATATCAACAGACAGTAGAAAGAAGTAGTCATAAAGCATGCTAAGTAGCAGACAGAGCCAACCTTGTCTTAAGCGAACACTCACTGTATGTGATTAAACATGGTTATATGACACTATTAGTTGTTTGTTTTTACCACATTTTCCCTGATGACTAAAAACAAAACAAAAGACAAACCAAAAAAAGCCAACACACACACACACACACACACACACACACGTTAATTATAGAAAATTTGGAAAATGTAAAAATGCACCAGAAAGTAAAAAGTACTCATCTCCCTTCAATTTTGCCACATTGTTCTCGAGAATATATGTTATGTTTTCCAGTGTGTATTTTAATTTAATTTTCCTCTAAAATGTTCCTCTGTTGACTTTTATTTCTTTAGGCACAATTTGTTGGACTCTAAGATCAACACCTTGTTGTCATTGTGCCAAGATCCAAATTTATTAAATCCGATCCACGGAATTGTGCAGAGTGTGGTATACCATGAAGAGTCTCCACCACAATACCAAACATCTTACCTGCAAAGTAAATAAATGTATCGGGAGAAAGATGGTTGAACTTGCTAACATGCGCACTGCTGTAGAATGCACTGACCACAGAATTCTTTATAAGGGATAGGATTGTTCATACTTTTCTTTCCAAAGGCCGTTTTCTGATTCTCAGTTATATTCAATAACTGGTTGACAGCTTTTTAAAATTAAAATGTGTTTTTATACTGAATATATTTTAAGTAGGTTTTAGTCTGCTTTGACACTCATTCTAAAAAAATGTCTTCAACATGTGCATAGGTTTTATATATCGTCAACTATACAACTTATTTTTGTTATGATTAAAAGATGTCTTACTTGTTATAAGAGTGACATTTGATTTGTTGCAGGTTTTGGTTTTAATGGCTTATGGAGGTTTGCAGGACCCTTTTCAAAGGTAAGAAAATATATTTTTTCTAATTTTTGACAAAACAAAAATTTCTATCCACATTAGTGCGCCTGCTTTAAAACACACAATATGCTGAACACCAGCACAATGACTCATGATAAGCATATGTTATTTTTATGAAAAGTTTCTCACCACAGGATTTTTTCTAAAGGACAGCGCCTTTCATATGTTTATATTTTCATTTTTATTATAAAAAAGGCTCAATTTATGCTCATCTTTTCAGAAGGGTATGATAAACCTAAAACTTTTCTGTCCTCAGTCCCTTATGTATTTGATAGTCTTAATGCACACACTTAACCTGTGACTAGCAAGAAGCATCACCTATGGTTAAAATCTACCTCATGAAAACATTTCTACTTCCAGTCTGTTGGATTAGATTCATTCCTCTCTAGATATATCCTCACTTGCTCCTGTTCAGCTTGTTCTTTGATTGGCATTAGTTTTGGTTAGTGCTACATAATATGTGTTTAATTATTTTCTCTGTAAATGGTCTTTCTCCAAAATGATCAAAGTTCCTTGAAGGCAGGACTTCTGTTTCTTTCCTGAACAGTACCTAGTGCAGTGTTCTAGGTACAAGGGATACTATATCAACATGAATTGTCTAAAATTTGTTCCAATTTTAAGAACTGGGCATTTAGTTTATTTCATTTCACTACTACTGAATATCTGTTGACATGCAAAGGTTGTCACTAAAAAAGTGGACCTGAAGTCACAGAAATAAGTATGTCACCCAGAAGTTTTTGTAGTTAGATTGCCAGTAACCCTCTGAGCCCTTCACAGTGTCTAGTGAGTGGATATATCCCCATGGCAGTTGGAATGATGATGTTCTGCTCATTTTCTCCATTTTGGAAAATTGACTACACATCATTCTTGATGATTGTATTGTCTCAGTATTAAATTCAGTCTGTCTTGTACATGGCTTTCAGAAATTGCAGGCTCATCTGGAAGCTTTAAATGTAAGCTGAATAGAACTCCCAGTTGTAAGTCCTGTGGTAGTCTGTAAATGTTACTTCAGATCCCTTGTTTTAATGATCAGTAGTAGAAACAAAGGAAGAAAAATAATAAATTAAGCCCAAAACAAAAATTGAATTAATCTTTTTTGGCTTCAGAAGGAATTTACAAAAAAAAAGGAGCTAAAATAATTTCCTATTTTCCATTACAGCAAACACAAATCCCAGACTATGCTGAGCTTATTGTTAAGTTTCTTGATGCCTTGATTGACACGTACTTGCCTGGAATTGATGAAGAAACCAGTGAGGAGTCCCTGCTGACACCCACATCTCCTTACCCTCCTGCACTGCAGAGCCAGCTTAGTATCACTGCCAACCTTAACCTCTCTAATTCCATGACCTCACTTGCAACTTCCCAGCATTCCCCAGGTCAGTAAATATGATCTCTTTATATAACTTTGAGCGATAATATTAAGATACCAACATTAGGAATTCCCTTGTGATCAGTTCATAGAAGATCTTGCTCTTTTTCCTCATGAGATTCACCTTACATTTCTTCTTTACCTTGTAGCTGACTTGAATTTTGTTACTCTGTAAAGCTTTCTACTTTGAAACAAGTTGTATGTAAGATAGTGAAATGTTTAGAATGTTCACATAGTATTCCAAGGTTGATAAGTTTTTGAGAGTTTTGGAAAGAAGAGTGACCTAAGCCACATTACCCTGTAAGTGAACAGAACTATAATTCCTTTACTAGTTATACTAACATTGCCCTAAGGGCTTCCATGTCTCTGTTTAGCATTCTATATCAAAAAAAATAAAGTCTAGTAGCACCCCACTTCCCTGCTGCCAGCAACAACTCAACCAACCTGAAAATCTGAGAGTAAATAACCATATAAAAGGCATCTCAAGAAAATAACTTCTTAAAGCCTATAAGCATTCTATTCTGTAGAGTCACTGTTAAGTCCAAGTAAGAAAAGTATACCAATTTAACATGCAACTTAGAGGTGAATATAATGAGAAATAATAATAGCTAATAGCTTGCATGGGACTGAGATAAACAAGACAGCAGACATGGCAAACCTACAGAACTCTGGGTTCATTCCAGTGTCAAAGTGAATGGTTTCATACAACTCTGGTCCCAGAGGTGTTATTCATTATAAAACTTAGGCTATTGTGTGTGTTATGATGACAGTAGATAATGAAAGTCACGTTTTCTATAAAGAAAGATATCCTTCTGAAATGGTTAAAATGTGAGAAAGTTTTTTGTTCTGTTATCTGAAAAGTTCGTATATAAAACACATCATTCTTTAAGAAAAAGTTACTATACATGGTTTTTTAAAGTGTTAGCATGGATTTTCTTTTTTAAAAAAATCAAATGGTATGACTATTCTGTGATGTTCAAGATCCATAAGTAGAACGTCCAGCTTATGATCCCAGTTTTACATGAAAATTTCCATTTATATAGTTTTGAAGGTGGAAGTTTTAAAGAATTTAGCAAGTGTGATACCCAATTCATATTATAAACCATTATATAAAATAATTATATTCAACTATTAAGCTTTGGTCAACAACAAATCTTTGGTCAGCAGAGGAAACAAGTTATTCCAGCATTTATTTATCAGTCACCTTATAGGTAATCAGTCCTTTTTTCCCACTAAGAAATAAGAGCTGTCTAGCCAACTCTTTTCCCTAAATATCCATGTTCATTTGCCCTCTGCCACTTATTCTCTAGGACAGTGTTTCGCCATGTGTGGTCCCAAACCAGCAGCATCACTGGGAAGCTTCTTAGAAATGCAAACGCTGGAATTTCACCCCAGACCTGCACAAAAAACTCCAAGACTGCAGCCCAGCCAATCAGTGTTTTAATAAACATCCCAGGTGATTCTTATGCACACCACTGTTTAAGAAGCACTGGCTGTGGTCCTGCCCATTATCAGCATTCCAGCTGTGGAGGCCAGGGCAAAACGTAAAATCTGCTTTCGTCCAGATATTGCAGCCACTGAATTCTTTCCTTCTTCCCTCCCCCATAATAAACTCTTAGCATTTTGGAGCTGGGAGACCATACGGATAGTTTAATTCTGGGCTCACAATCTTGTGTGCAGTGGGGAAACTGAGTTTTAGAAGAGCTAAGTTAATTATTACACAGTTCTTACCTAGAACAAAGGCCTGTGCTCTTTCTACCACATTCATTGCCTTCCATGTCTGTCTGTCTACTTTCCCTTCCCTTCTTCATTTATTTATTGTTTGATTATTTATTTCTCCTATTCTGTCTACCCTGCCTGAAATTCACCAGTTCTTTTCTGTAGAGCTGTTTTCTGGGTTGTTGTTTATAATGGTTGATCACAATTAGAAAATTAGTAGACTCTGTCTATGTTGGTCCTTGTTTGGGTTTTTTTTTTTTTTTTTTTTTCCGTTCTTTTATTTTTCTTGGAAACAGAATCTCGGTCTGTCTCCTGGGCTAGAGTGCAGTGGACTCCTTGGCTCAAGCAATCCCCCTGCCTCAGCCTCCCGAATAGCTGGGCTGCAGGAGTACACCACCACACCTGGCTGATTTTTCTGTTTTTTTGTACAGATGGGCTATCACTCAGGCTGGTCTCCAACTTCTAGCCTGAAGTGATCCTCCCACCTCAGCCTCCCAGGATACTAGGATTACAGGTGTGAGCCACTACGCCCAGCCCAAGTTGTTTTTATTGGCTTTTTTATACCCAGACTAATTGCTAGGGGGATTTCCACCCATCTTCACCCACCAGTTCCACTGTTCCTATCTCTAAATTGTAGGTCCTTTGGTTTGCCAGATTTTTTACTACATGTTTTTGGAGAAAGGGTTTATCTTTTCAAAAGTAACTTTACTCTCCAAGTCATTTGTATGTCTAAATTGTGGGCTCATGTCCACAAAAAGATCCTATTTGTCTAGGTACCATTACTGTGTTTTTATCATTTGCTCTTATGGAATACTTCTTTGTGGTAATAGCTGATACTTTGGATTAGGTCTTTTGCTTCATATCTTTAGGTTCATGTAATCTTATATTCTTAGCTCCTCATTTCTTGGTAGAATAGAGCTTGCTAATATCAAAGGGCTAAACGAAGTAATTAATCTTATCCAGATTCCTAACTTGATCCAAAATTTCAACTTTGCTGTTTAGCTGTATATAAACCAAAATATTTGTTTACCTCACTCCCAGTACCCAAGTCCTAAGTTGTAGTATTTTAAGAAGCTCTGCTGGCAAGGTGGCTTACTCCTATAATCCCAGCTACTGAGGCTGAGATAGGAGGATCACTTGAGGGCAGGAGCTCATTACCAGCCTGGGCAACATAGTGAGACCCTGTATCTTAAAAAAAAAAAGGAAGAGGCCGGGCGTGGTGGCTCTCACCTGTAATCCTAGCACTCTGGGAGGCCAAGGCAGAAGGATCGGTTGAGCTCAGGAGTTCGAGACCAGCCTGAGCAAGAGTGAGACCCCATCTCTACCAAAAATAGAGAAAATTAACTGGGCATGGTGACACATGCCTGCAGTCCCAGCTAGTTGGGAGGCTAAGGCTGTGAGCTAGGCTGACACCACGGCACTCTAGCCTGGGCAACAAAGTGAGACTCTGTCTCAAAAGAAAAAGAAGAAGAAAAAAAAAAGAAAAATTGCCAGGCATGGTGGTGCATGCCTACAGTCCCAGCTACTCAGGAGGCTGAGGTGGGGAGATGACTTTAGCCCAGGGGATCAAGATTACAGTAACCTATGGTAGTGCTATTGCACTCCAGCCTGGGTGACAGAGCAAGACCCCATCTCTTAAAAAAATAAAACACAATAAAGAAGCCTTGAAATGGAGCATAAGTGTGACTTGCCCAACATCAGCTTGCCCTTAGTCTACTGAGGTTTAAGCAAATGAAGGCTCTGTGGCCCTATTTCAAAAAGCAAAAGTTGCTATCTACACACAGTCAACCCTTTGCTGCAAATTTTCCATGTTAATGCAATACTTTGCTTTCTACATCTTTGGTACTTAGCATGATCAGTTTACTAAGCTATATTTTGTTTTGGTTTCCGACAAACTCTGCTAACAAATCAACAAAATAAGAGATTCATGAACTTCCTCCTGCCACAGCATTAGGCGTTACTTAAGTAAAAAATTTTGGTGGTACTTCATCAGTCACCAGCTATAAGTCCACATTTAAAAATATATAAATTATTATCTTCTGAATCCCTCCCTAGTAGAAATTAAACTTGGTATCAGTGAAGCCAATGGACTGTACCCAGAATTTAATACATATAAAATCATATTAACTGTTACCCTTTAGCCAAATGGACATAAAACTTTGGCTCTTGAGATTTTCCCAAATAAGAGCATCCTAAAGAGAATCCATAACATTGACTCTATGATATGTAAGAATATTTCAGATTTGATATTGTGATCCTTCTTAGGTTCATTGTAGCTGAGCTAGACATGAATTGAAGAACCAGGACTAAAACTACAAAACAAAATCTATCTACCTTAAAAAAGCAGCTGATGGGACTTTCTTTTGCTGAAGCCAAAGCCATGAGTGGTTTTCTCAGCTGATGAGCAAAAAAGTCTTTTTTAAAGTCATACTGTATCTAGCAAGTTCCCAGATGGAAAAAAAAAGTCATATTGTGAATGCTTTATAACCATTTCATTTCAAATAAACATTTCAAATGCAGTCTCTCTGCATCCTCTTTAGATATTAAAGAGCAAGTATATTAGAAATAAAAATCCAGATGGAATTATATGGACTTATTAAAAAGAAATTAAATAGATCCATTTCCAAAATATTAAAATTTAATTTATATCCTATCAGGATTTCCTGCTATTTTCCACATTGTAATTTAGTGCAGTGAGCACTTGAATATCTATTTTGTAGTTGTGTATTGAGCACTCTGGAGCATTTAAAGGTGAGAAGCAGCGCTGGCCACCAGGGACTTGACAGTTTGTGCCCGTGAGTCTCAGTATTGGATTTTAAGCTAAAGTCATTATTTCCTTCTGATCCATGTTGTTTAACAAATTCTAAGTGTACACAAGTTTTTGATTTTAAGTATAATATTAATACTATAAGTGCTCTGTAAAAAAATAGCAAAAATTTAGATATTTATCCTATAGATATGCATTGTTTAGTATATGCAAGGGACTCTGTTAGACCCAGGGAGGCAGAGCAGCAATAGGGCCTGCCTCCAGTAGATTTCAGAATGGTATAGGCAGTAAAGTGTCCACAGATAACTATTGTGACCTCCTTTGTGATACTTTATATACCTCACACTATAAAGTATTCTGATAGTTCAAAGGGACATTTGTATGGAAGAATCAGGTAATAATTATGGCAAAAGTTTTATAGTATATTTTGACCTCAAATGTGAGAGGTATGTGTTGTTTTTTTTCTTTAAAACAAAAACAGGTGAGCCTGTGATCTATTTTAAATGTCTTTTTACTAGGAAAAAGTCTTTACTTTTTTCTTTGATCAGCTCATTTTACTGTTTGTATTGGAGCATGAGTTTTTTTAGAACAAAGATATACTTAGTGTTTTTGTTTTCAGACAGTTCGCTCTGTTGCCCAGCCAGGCCCTGGCATTAGCCTAGCTCGCAGCGACCTCAATCTCCAGTGCTCAAGTGATCCTCCTGCCTCAGCCTCCCATGTAGCTGGGATTACAGATGTGTGCCACCACGTCCTGCTAATATTTTCTATTTTTAGTAGAAAGAGGGTCTCGCTCTTGCTCAGGCTGATCTGGAACTCCTGCATGCCTCGGCCTCCCAGAGTGCTAGGATTATAGGTATGAACCACTGCTTGCCCACCCAGCTGAGACCTCGTCTCTTAAAAAAAAAAAGAAAGAAAGAAAAAGAAATCTCTTCCTCTTAGAAGAAACTTAAAGGTTTCTGATTTTTTAAGACCACTTAATATCTCTGAAACGATTTTTAATGTTTTAGAGAATTGCTTATGGAATTGCCAGACCTTTATTTAGTTTTATCTTGATTTGTTTGCCTTCTCTTTCTTTGTTATTACCCTGTGTTTAAGGGAGAAATATAATTTTAAATTGAGCAGTGTTTGGTGTAACTCCTGCTAATTTTTTGTCTCATTTTTTACTTTAATTCTTAATTTAAACTAAAATTCTTAATTCTAATACAAATGGTAAATAAGTGTCTACAGAATTGTAAATTCCACCTTTGTTTACAGATTATAATATTTAGGAAATTAATGTTCAGAGTTCAGTAATTAAAACCAAATTCCTTTTGAAAACTAAGGAACATCGTAATTATCCATTATCTAATCATACTTCACCTTTTTTTTAAATCTTGTCAACATCACTCACTTTTGTTTTTTCTTCCATTCTGTGTCTGTGAAGCTTCTCTGCCTTGCTCTAAATCAGCAGTTTTCATGCAGCTGTTTCCTCATCAAGGTACTCTTTACTTTCATCATCTTTGCACGAAATACTGCTTACCCTGCACTTGTCCTGGACACGTGGCATGAGACTTCACTCACCAGTCCCTGTGAGCTTAGTCTGGCTTAGGCACCTGAGGAACTTGTGAAGCCACCACTTAATAGTGTCTGGGTGCTTACTGGAACTGCAGGGCCAGTGTGTGTCCTGTCTCGGTTAAGGAGCCGCTGATACCACCCTAAATGGTATCCCCACCCTGTACTAACAGGGGCAGGCTAAAAAGAAACTCAAGGGCAAGTTAATACAGAAAAAACAGGATATGGTTTGAAAAGGAAGATGTGTTGTTTTTTTTAGCTTAGAAAATATTTTTTTCACCAAATATAAAGTCAGCCTCTTCTTTAGAAATGAAAGCTGGTTGTCTACTCTTATCACCTGTGTTTAAAAAATGGAATATGGTCATTAGTTAGCTCTAAGGACTAAGAAGAAAAAATGTGATATACTTATGTCTAATTTATAAAGGATACCTTTTTTCTTTTATTCATCTGTGATTATACAGAAGGATTAGACCTAAGCAGAGAAAGAAGTATTACCAATTGATAAAAATCCACTAAATTTTTTTAAATTCTTAGAATTTTGTATATCAAGCTCAAAATAAAAATATTTCTAAATACATCTCTGTGAATATGTTTACTTAAGAACAAGTTATAGTTATGTTTTCTTTTAAGACACCATTATATTTTGTGCTTATTTACATTAGCTTCAGTAATTTGACAAATTCTGTCATAAAACACAAGCCCTCTGCATTTGTTCTAGAACTTTGCAGTATATCACCTGGACTTTTTTATTTCAAGTATTAGGAGCATCTTAATTTATGTAGTAAATTTTATCTATGTGTGAAAATTCTTCACATAGATTATCTTATCTGAGTCTTCTAACAATCCTTTGAAATAGGCAAGTTTGCTGTTATCCTTAATTGCCAGATTGAGAACTAGAACCAAATAAGAGTTCTGATCTAACTGAGACTCAAACCTGGGACTTCTGATATATTGTATATATTTGCCTTCTCATATATGTAATAAGAGTTTTCTGATGTTTGCCGTGTTGCATGTGTAATAAGCTAAGCAATGCAGAGTCAGGTAACCTAGTAGTGTTCCTATGCAGGTGGTGGGAAATTTGGGTTATTATCAGTCTAACATTTTTGTGGTACAACTTCTCATGAATTACCTAATCCATTTTTCTCAGGTTCCCAAGAGCTAAAAGGGATTTATTTCTTTTATTATTTCATGAAAATGTTAGATTCTAGTTTAGGAAACTGTTCCAGTTTGGAAACCAAAAGTATTTTAAAAATAGGTGATTAAAAATATTATTTGTCAACTTGAATCTATATCACTAGTTGGCAAAATAAACCCTGATACCTGCCTTCAAGGAACTCATGTTCTGTCTAGCAGGGGAGATGAACACATAACTTAAATAACAATAACATAATGTAATCATTTTCCCCCCACTTTAATTCACTAAATTTTAGCCAATCACACCTTTATTTAGGATTTCATTTTTATGGACCCACCACAATTCACTGAAGCATAATGCTGTTCATACACACTGTAGAAAATTTCTAGCTGCTTCTGCCCTGCCTGTTTATAACTGGCTGCATGTTTGACCACAGCATATCTGTGGGGGAATTTAAACTAGTAAATCAGGTCCACCGAAGTTTTAGCTTTATTTCCTTCAAGTGGTAGCCTCTGCATTTTTGTTAGTCACCTCGTGGATTTTTGCTTTTGTACCCACTTATGGCCAGAAGGGAAAGGGAAAGCCACCAGTGCTTCAGGGACAAAAGAGACACCAGAATGCAAAGCTTCAGAGGGGCTTTGATGAAAACTGTAGCACCAAGCCTTCTCACTAACTTAAAATATAGCATGTACCAATGCAGGATGGATTTTGTCTCCATTGGAGCAGTCTGGCTGATAATCTGAATTTTTCGTATAGGATGTTGAAATGAAGTCCTTTACCAGCTCCTAGAGAGATTTCTAGATTTAATTTTAGAGGGTAAAAACAAAAAATGCTGCCAAAATTCCCAGAAGTAAGAATTATGCTTAGAAACTTAAATGCCATAACTAGATGCTATGATCATTTGGTTTCTTTTTTTTTTAAGACTGAGTTTCACTCTGTTGTGTGGGCTAGAGTGCTGTGGCGTCAGCCTAGCTCACAGCAACCTCAAACTCCTGGGCTCAAGCAATCCTTCTGCTTCAGCCTCCTGACTAGCTGGGACTACAGGCATGCACCACCATACCCGGCTAATTTTTTCTATATATATT
>CAUYRT010079824.1:0-19783 GCA_963574885.1 Lepilemur ruficaudatus | reverse complement strand
AGACAACTAAAAATAGAAAAAATTAGCCGGGCATGGTGGCGCATGCCTGTAGTCCCAGTTACTCCGGAGGCTGAGGCAGGAGGATTGCTTGAGCCCAGGAGTTTGAGGTTGCTGTGAGCTAGGCTGACGCCACGGCACTCTAGTCTGAGCAACAGAGTGAGACTGTGTCTCAAAAAAATAAAAAATAAAAAAAAGGAATTCAGATGTGGATCCTAGCACTTTGGGAGGCTGAGGCGGAAGGATTGGTTGATTTTGAGACAAGCCTGAGCAAGAGCGAGACCCTGTGAAAGGGTGGAAATTAGCTGCTCATGGCAAGTGGAGAAATATTTCTCACACACAGTACAGTTTAGGATAGAAAGAAGTACAAAGTTTATTTATTTTCCAGAGAGAGAGAAGGAAGGAATGGCCACAGCACACAGGAAGGAAGGAAGTGTTGAGTGCTGAAGAGAAGTGGCTGTGTGTTTTTAAAGGGTAAAATAGCTTTTTTTCCCTCTGCTTTAGCAGACTGATAACAGACACAACTGCAAAACTGTTGTAGGTGCTCTTTATTTTTTTCTTCTCTCTCTGTGAGGCCAGCTTTATCAGAGTCCTTGGAATCTGGTTTTTGGCAGGAATGGAGACATAGAGCTGGGGCTCTATGTCCACTTAGGGCTCCTCAAGGCTATGAAAGAAACCCTTAGAGATAACAGTTAGGCCATGGGGTGTTTAATTAAAACAAAACAAAGGGGGTAGTTGTATTGTGAATTTTTTCTTCAAAGGGGAAATTATGTGCTGTGAGTTTATTCCTCTTACTTTCTGTTAGTTTATTTTCCTCTGTTAGGTAGGTTATTAGTAAGGCCACCTTTCATCCAGTCTGTACAAAAAATAGAAACATTAGCCAGGCATGGTGGCACGCACCTGTAGTCCCAGCTATTCGGGAGGTTAAAGCAGGAGGATCGCTTGAGCCCAGGACTTTGAGGTTGCTGTGAGCTATGATGTGAGCCAGGACGACAGAGCGAGACCCTGCTTCAAATAATAATAATAACTCAGGTGTGGGTGATTCAGGCTGGAATTGGGGACATGGGGCGGGGATAGCAGGTAAGTCAGTGAGGGTCTGGAGGGAGAGAGCCAGGTCCTGGGCTGGGAAGAAAGAGCTGACCTTGCAGCAAGAGGGGTTGGAGTAAATTGGATACGTAGCTCAAAGTGCACACAAACACACACTCACCACCATCTCTTGGCTCTGTATCACTTTTAGTCATCTTGCATCTGTTCTCTTCCAGGTTTCTGTTTGGAGACAGGCCTTTTTGGTGGGTCCATGAGTCTGGGTACTACAGCCAGGCTCCAGTCCAGGTTCACCAGTTCCCCTCTTCTTGTGAAACTGGTCCAGGTGGGAAGCTGCAGACCTCCTCCCTTTCCCACTGTGGTTAGGGTTTGGGTGAGCGTTTCAGAGTACTTTTCAGCCAGGGTGACCCAACCAGAGGCCCAGCCTCTCAGTTACTGGCCCAGAGAACAAAGAAACCCCAGGAAGACCAAGTTGAGTTATAGGAGGGGGGTGCCCATGCCATGTCTCAGCTGTTCACCTTGTACAGAGTAGAGCCAAGAGACACAGGTCAGGGCAGAAGCCTGAAAACAGTAGCCTAAGGTGGGTATAAAAAAGACTTCCAGGCAGAGGGAGCTGTGGATCAGTGTTGGGGGAAAGCTCTCTTCTCAGCCAAGGGGAGAAGTATTGCAGTATGACCAGGGACACCTGGGTTCCCTCTCCATCCTCTCACCATGAGCTTCTGGATTCCTTGGCAGGCAGCCCTTCCGGACACTGCATGATCACAGGAGCAGCCCTCTGGCCCATAATGATGGCCCTCTCTTCCCAGGTGGCCACTCGGACCCGCAGGTATACCCTTGGCATTGCCCACCATTGGGAGCAGGGGTGGTGGCACCCTGGACCCAAAAGAGCCAGTAGCATGGCAGCCTGGAAGCTGGAGTTCCGGGGAGCCTGGGGTATTTGGTCAACCATCAAGTGCCTGGGTGCTGAGGGAAGCCACGCTGTGTATGGACATCCCCTAGGCCGTTTGCCTCTCTTCTTTCTAGCCGCTGGGTAAGGATGATACCTAGCCTGGCTTATTGCACCTTCCTGTTGGCGGTCGGCCTGTCCCGGGTCTTCATCTTGGCACATTTCCCTCACCAGGTGCTGGCTGGCCTAATAACTGGTGAGCAACTGGGGCAACAGGGTGGGCCGAGAGGGTACCTCCGGCAGAGGGAAGACCAATCTAGGATCTTCCCATCATTCCTGGTTTCTCTAGAGCCAACCCCAAATGCCCCTCCCCCCTTAATATCTCAGTCTGTTCTCTTGCCAAGCTACACTGGAGCTGGCAGTGGGGTGTGGGGAGGGTCATAACTCCTTGAAGCTGTTGTCACTCCACTCCCCTAGGTGCTGTCCTGGGCTGGCTGATGGCTCCCCGGGTGCCCATGGAGCGAGAGCTAAGCTTCTATGGGTTGACCGCGCTGGTCCTCTTGCTGGGCGCCAGCCTCATCTATTGGACCCTCCTTACACTGGGCCTGGATGTTTCTTGGTAAGCTCGCTTTGAAGCCCGGGCAGGCTGGGGCAGGTCCTACCTCACCTGTACCTAGCCTGGTTGGTCTCTGGTTCATCGTAGCTAAAAAAAGGACACATTACTCATTCACAAACATAGACCCTTCTAGGGACAAAGCAGAACATGAGAGTGGGCCCCAAAGGGCAGATGGCTAAGAGCCAGTGGCCCTCTAAGTTCCAGTCTCTCCTGGCAAGGACTCTTCTTTTTCACAGGTCCATCAGCCTAGCCTCCAAGTGGTGTGAGCGGCCCGAATGGGTGCATATGGACAGCCGGCCCTTTGCCTCCCTGAGCCGTGACTCGGGGGCTGCCCTGGGTCTGGGCATCGCCCTGCACTCTCCCTTTTATGCTCAGGTACGGCGGGCACATTTGGGAAATGGCCAGAAGATAGCCTGCTTTGTGCTGGCTACGGGACTGCTGGGCCCCCTGGACTGGCTGGGCCACCCCTCTCAGATCAGCCTTTTCTACATCTTCAATTTCCTTAAGTACACCCTCTGGCCATGCCTGGTCCTGGCCCTCGTGCCCTGGGTGGTATACATGTTCAGTGCCCAGGAAATACCACCCATCCGCTCTTCCTGACTTCTCGTGCCTGCTGCCCTTTCCCTCCCAGCACTCTGGGACTGCCACACCCCAGGAGGCAGCCCCAATCCCTTCTAGCTCCCAAGCAGGCCCTGTTCACCCTAAGTTTCTTGCTTCTACCACCTGGTCTTAGCCCCAAAGAAGGGCCTTCTTTCTCCCAGAGAGGCTGGTCCTCCTGCCTTTCCTCCCAAGCCCCCAAAGAGCAAAGGCAACAGCAAGACCAGCAGGTTCCTGCAACACTGTGAGGGGTAGTCAGGGCAGCCCCAATAAAGCCCTTGAACAGTTATGGATTCTTTTCTTGCCTGTGCACACATCTCCACTGAGCTTGCCGGCATGTGTACAGGTGAAACCCTTGCCAGGCCACCTGTCTTTGCCCTTTCCAGCCTGTTTCTACAGAGGAAAGGGAAGGGCTGTAAACTCAGGTGAGACTTCTCAGCCCTGTGTCTCCTCCCTACTCATCACTGCCTAGGCCACACAAGATGTCCTGTTAGATGCTGTGGCTACATTCAGTGAAATCTTGTCTTTCACCTACAGGACAGATCTCCCATGCTGTTTCCTAAATTGGCTTCTAGTCCCAGGGTTGGAGAAAAGAATAATTTTCTTGGCTAGGAGAGGGGGATGAGAACCTCTACTCCATTTGGGAGCCCAGAGAATAGAGACACTGGCCCCAGAAGGCACTGCCAAAAACAAGTTTATTTACACAAAGACACACAGTGTAATGGGTTACAAAATCCTTAACTGAAATCCATATCCAGGGAGACAAAGCAGTGAGTGGGTTTACATGAGAACCAGACCAGCCACAGGGAGAGAGGAGGGTAAGGGGCCCGGAGCCTGGGGCTCAGCGCAGGGAGGCCTGGTACACTGGGCCTAGCCCCAACCCCCTCCCCCAGGAGGATCTAGAACACACAACATACAAGTGCACAATGAACCAGTGGTGGTGGGACTCCTGCCCTTCCCCTGGCTCCCTCAACCCTGCTCAGGCCCCCATTAGGATAATAAATATGTAAACAGATTGGTGGGGCCCTGGGGATGGGAGGAGAGAAAGTATATGTGGTACTGGGGAGGAGGAAGAAGGAAGAGTCAGCCCCCTAGGAGCCACTTCCCATCTTTGGTTTCCTGTGGGCTGGTTGGACAGCACTCCCTGGAAACCTTTTGGGCCCTCCGCCCCTGGAAACGGAGAGGGGTCTGCAGGGCTCCTGGGAACGCGAAGGGGCAGTACCCAGCCCCCTCCTGGACTTAATTCCCTTGGGCTGGTGGCCAGCACAGAGAGCCCAGGAGGAATGGAAGCTCCAGCTGAGGGCCAACTTCTAGGTCCCTGGGTTCTGGCCTCCTAGAACCCCCACTCTCACCATCCCAGAGCTTCAAAGCACAAGGCCCCAGGAGGGAGGTGAGCCACTGACCTTCCCACCTGTAGCAGGCTGGGTGGCCATGGGATCTGGTCCTAAACAGCAGGGGGGCTCTCACCAGCTGGAGCCCCCCTGCAGGGACCACCTTCTCCCCCTCCCCAGGCTGTGCCAGCAGAATAAGGGGGGAGTGGGCCTGGTTCTGCAGCTGCTGGTCCCTCCCTCCCCACACACTTTCACTCTCAGCCCCTGGGAAGGAAGAGAGGGAGAGGGTGGAGAACGCCAGGGTGGGAGCCCACCTCCCCTCCACTCTGCGCCTGAGACAGTGGCGGCCCTGCAGATCCTCCCTGGAGGCTAGCGAGGGGAGAATGAAATTAAGGCATTTTCCCCCAAGTCAGCTGAAACCCAAGGCACTGACTTACTGTTCCCTCCTCACTGGGGTGGGGGGCCCAGAACTGGAGGGTACTGTCTGGACCCCCGTGCCCACCTCAAGTTGGCCCAGGCTCCAAGGGGGAAATGACAGAATGCAGGAAAGTGGGTTTAGGGTACAACATGGGGCAGGGGCTGGGAAGAGCACCCCACCCCTACAGAGGCAGCGCACATCTAGAGCTGAGACCTGGGCCACGGGCAGGGGGCCTGAGGCAGCTCAGAGGAGCAGGAGGGGCGAGGCTGACAGACCCACACGGCACACGTTGTTGAATGTGTGACTTTTTGTTTTTAATAGAAAAAATAAACAAAATCACAATGATGGAGCCCAGAGGGATGGGGGCCAGAGTATCACAGGGCAGGCTCCTGCTCCATGGGCTCCTCTGCCGGCCTGTGGGGACAAGCACAGGGGAGGGTATTGACTGGGGGCACCAGCCAGGGCAAGGGCAGAAAGGTAGGGGGAGAGGGGCTCACCTGGGGCTGTGCTCCTGGGCTGCAGCAGCCTGCGCCTGCTCGGCCCCCACCGACAGCAAGGCCATGGCGCTCACAGTCTCGGCCTCCTCGGTCTCACCGGCCTGGGCCTCCCGCAGGGAACGGCCCAGACCCGCGGCAAACCTCTGCACACAGCTCCAGTGTTTGCCTGTGGAAGAAGGATGGGCAGCAGGGAGAGAGGGCAGATAAGTCCTGTGGGCACAGCCAGCCCTGGTGTTCCCACAGGCATCACCCCCTCATCTGAGCCCCTCCACCTGTCCCCACGCACTCTGGATCTCGATGACTTTTTCTAGCGTGGCCACTGCGTTGGTGTTGGGCTTTTGCTGCAAGACTGCCTCATCCAAGGGCTGCAGCTGGCAGGGAAAAGAAAAGGCTTAGGGTGGGGAGTGGGGTGGCAATGCCTGTCCCTCTAACTGCCCCATTCAGCCCCAGACATCCCTCATGACAGAGGCAAGCGGAGCCTTTTTGGAGGAACCCCTGCACAGAAAGCCTTCCTGGCCACCAGCTATCTTTAAGACCCAAGAAAACCTTCCCAAGGGGCCCAAGCTCTGGCCCAAGTGCTACTTGACCCAAAGAAGGGGACATCCCTTGCTGGCCCCTGACCTCCCAGCCCCTCCCTCCACCCCTCACCTCTACACTGAGCAGAGCTGAGACACAGGCCTCAGAGGCATCACAGATGGCGGTCAAGTCGTGGCCTCCCTCCAGGGCCAGCACCACCCGGCCCCCTGCCAGTGTCATCAACTGCCTAGTCAAGTGGCCGAAACCTTTGAGGATGGGCGAAGGATGAAATGGTAAAAAATAATTCAAGAGACAGTAAGAAAAGAGTAAAAAAGAAACACATGAGATGGGACAAATAGCATAAAATAAGATATCTATAAGAAAATTTAATATCAATGGATTAAATGTTCTATCAGAGACAAAACATTGACAGACTGGCCAAAAGTTCCAAGGATACGCTGTCTTACAAGGAACATCACTGAAACACCAGTGATCAAGAAGCTCCCTCCTGCGGTTGCAGCAGGAGATACATCTGCTACCCGCACTTCCACCGGCTGCCCCCAAGACCAGGTTGGCAGAGGGAGAGTCAGGGGAGCTAGCAGGGTGATTCCAAGTCTTGGCCCTGTCCCCTGCTCTCCTCCCCTCCTGCAATATGGGTCTATTCCCTGCCCCGTGTCCCACTCAACTCCGTCCCCCTCTTCCACACCCTCCCTCAATCCCCTAGCAGGCTCACATCTGGCGGTGACAGAGTAGCCACCCAGTGGAGACAGATGTCCTTCAACAGCATCAAACCCGGCGGAGACTAGGACCACATCAGGTGAGAACTCGTGGGCGATGGGCATCACCACTGTCCTACAAAGGGATGGCCCAAGCTGACCCTGGCAGATGGTGGGGCCAGGCCTCGCCCCACTCCATTCTCCTTTCAGAGACAACCCTCCACCCACACTGAACCGAGTGCCTTCTGCCCTCCCACTGCAAGGCCCAGGGCAGGGTGCCCCCTTCTCGCTCCCCACCTGAAGGCTGTCAGGTACTCCACGTCTCCGATGGGGGGTTCCACACCTCCTGTCCATGCCACATTCACATTGTACCCCACACCTGGCCCGCCACCAACCTAGTAGCAGGGTGGGGAAGGGGGTTATTCTCACTACTAGGGATCCCAGGCATTACCCCACCCCCATCCCTGCCTCCAGGCCTCTCTGCACTGACCTCTGCTCTGCCCAGAGGGGCAGTCAGACCAGTGTGGTGCTCCCACCAGGAGCCCAGACGCCCCAGGTACCAGCACCACCATGGGCCGCCACGGCTCCCCGCCAGGTCCCACTGTGCTACCTCCCGGAGAGGCCTGCATTTAGGCCCAAGAGCTGTACCTCTTCAGGAGCCCCAGAGCCTGGAAAGAAGTTCCCATTGTCATAGCGGTGCAGGGAGATGTAGAGCACAGAGGGGTCGTTGTAGAACGCTTGCTGGGTGCCATTGCCATGGTGAATGTCCTAATGGGGAAGTGGAAGCATAAGGAAAATGGCCCAAGCTCTGATCCAAAGGTCAAAAATTCCACACCCGTACCCCACGCCGGGGTGAGCTCTGGGGGTGCAGCTGACCACTGGCCACAGGGCATCCGTATTCCACTGGCAACGGTAATGCCTGCCTCACGCTTCTCAAAGTAGAGTCTGCACATCTGTAAAGTGGCACTGTGCAGGCGATAGACAAAGCCATGGGATAAATGTGGCGTGTCTCCCTGCAGAACCCATTCCACTTCACAGTTTGAAGGGAAACGTTAAAGCTAGTAGGGAATTTAAAACAAGCAGATAAATTCTAAAGAAGGATCCAACATTTACATGAGTTTTTAAGCCAAAATTGGGCTTCAAAGAGCTCTCATCCTTACCAAGGATTGCTCTGGCTACTTCCCCGGCTCCCAGCCAGTGGCATGTGCCTTTCCCTCTGCCATTAGTGACAGGGTTTGAGAAGCACCCACAGTAGCAAGAGCAGAATGTTGGGGCCAAAAGGTCTGGTCTGAAACCCACCGCCAACATTCCCAGCTAAGTGACCTCGGCAAGTCACCCGATAGTGCCTTCATTTACAGAAATGGACATCTAGTTCTTACTACTCGAGGTGGCCATGAGCAGCTCACATGTCAAGTACTCATTGGGTTCCCAGCACGGTCAGCCTCCAGTAGAGGCGGCTGGGGGAGAAAAGTGGCCAGTAGCGATGGTGGTGGCATCTCTACTGTTGAGGGTAGGAAATCCCCTCTGTTGCTTGAGGCTGCAGGGTGGGGACCAAGGAGTAACAGCCCCTCATAATGACCAGCCCCTCAGTCCTGGTGATGACCCACCAGGAGGAACTCAAGGCTGGGCATCGGGATGAGACACCGCGGTGCCTGAGGGAGCCAGGGCTGCCTGGAGTGGGGCTGGAGAGGACTCCCTGATGGCTGATCCTGGTCCCAGCTCTAACCACTCCTGCCCAGCCTCACCAGCCCACTGCCTACCCAGTCCACGATGAGGACCTTGCCCACGTTCAACTTCTGCTGCAGGAGTTTGGCTGTGATGGCTACAGAGTTGAAGAAGCAGAATCCCCTGAGGGGGTGGGGAGAAGAGGGCGGGAGGTCATCTTCAGCGGGGCATTCACTTTAGGAGCAAGAGACACCATGGGGTGAGGGCAGAGGGTCTAGGGCAGGGACGGGGTGGCACTCACATGGCTGTGGATTCCTCGGCGTGGTGTCCTGGGGGCCGGATGATGGCAAAGCCATTCTGAAGAGGTGTGGGCAGAGGGACAGACAAGAGGCAGACAGGAAGGCAAGGTGGCCATGGAGGGGCAGACATAGAAGGAGAGAAGCACAAGCCAGACATGGAAGTGAACACATGTCAGAAACGCGTGTATATGTATATAGATTTTTTTTTTTTTTTTTTTTTGAGACAGAGTCTCACTCTGTTGCCTGGACTAGAGTGAGTGCCGTGGCATCAGCCTAGCTCACAGCAACCTCAAACTCCTGGGCTCAAGTAATCCTTCTGCCTCAACCTCCCAAGTAGATGGGACTACAGGCATGCTTCACCATGCCCAGCTAATTTTTTCTATATGTTTTTAGTTGGCCAATTAATTTCTTTCTATTTATAGTAGACACGAGGTCTCACTCTTGCTCAGGCTGGTCTCGAACTCCTGACCTTGAGCAATCCACCCGCCTCGGCCTCCCAGAGTAGCTAGGATTACAGGCACGAGCCACTGCGCCCGGCCAATTTTTTTTTTTTTTTTTGAGACAGAGTCTCACTCTGTTGCCTGGGATAGAGTGCCGTGGCATCAGCCTAGCTCACAGCAACCTCAAACTCCTGGGCTCAAGCAATCCTGCCTCAGCCCCCCAAGTAGCTGGGACTACAGGCATGTGCCATCATGCCCAGCTAATTTTTTCTATGTATTTTTAGTTGGCCAATTAATTTATTTCTGTTTTTAGTAGAGACGGGGTCTTGCTCTTTCTCAGGCTGGTTTCGAACTCCTGCCCTTCAGCAATCCACCCGCCTCAGCCTCCCAGAGTGCTAGGATTACAAGCGTGAGCCACCGCGCCTGGCCAGAAACAAGTATATATATTCAATGCACCATTACGGATGCCAACCTCGGGCCTCATGCGCAGGCAGACGCTGTCTCTGCCCTCGAGATACCCACAAGCACACCATGCATTAGTGCCTATTGGTCCCTCATGCCCCTCAGCCCTCAGCTGTCCCTGGAGCTGTCCCCACCCTCATGTCTGAGAGTTGAGGTTGCAAAGGACAGTGCATCACTAAAGGGAAGCCAAGGCTGCCCCGTCCTCTACTCCTGAGGATGCAGGACCAAGTCAAGGGCACCAAGGCCACAAGCACACTCTCACCTTGAGCTCTCCCGCAGCTACCTTGAAGGCCAGCTCCACCAGGCAGCCCACCGCCATGCGCACGGCACTGGAGGAATGCATCTCGTTCCACACAGTGTCACTGTCCACCTGCAGGGGCAGGAGAGCAGGCTTCAGCGTGCCCCCTGTAGGGGAGGGCAAGCTTGGGGGTGGGCACCCAGATCGCAGGCCAGCAGCCACGGTGGGCAGGAAGGGAGGAGCCAGAGCTGGGACAGCCACCTTCCCACCCCACTGGCACACACCCTACTCACCCCAATGCCCCCACAAGGCAGCACGGCATACATCTTCTGGCTGATGGGGCCTGCAGGGAGGAGGGACAGCTACTCTACAAGATGCCTCAACTGCCGGGGCTGCAGGCTCAGCTCTGCAGAGGGCAGTGAGCTCAGCCACAGGAAATGAAGTCTCGGCCCCAAGCACAGGACAGGCCTCTGCAGCCCACACCAGTTGGGAGCTGTCAGTCCCCTGTTCTGGGGGACATCCTACCTCTGGGGGCAGACGGCAGGGAGAGAGGGGCATGATACACCGGGGAGGGAAGCAAAGCAGTCCCATGCCACTAAGCAGACCCCCTCTCTTCCATCCTCCTGCACTATACCCCATCAGCATGCTCCGTTCCTGTCATACCTATGTTAATGGCACCCTCCAGAGGTAGGTGACATGGCAACTGGGCCACCTCTGCCAGGGTGATGCCCTGTGCCCTCCTACTCTTCCTGACAGCCCCCAACCCACCCGGACAGTGGACACGCCCTGCTGGCTCACCCAGCAGCTTCTTGCTGTCCAGCTTCTGCCGGTTGAGGGGGCTGGTCCCATAGAGCAAGGTGTGGTATTCCGAGTGCACCGTCTGAATCTCATCCAGCGTGGCTTTGCGACCCCGGATCCGCTGCCAGGGGACAGGAGGAGAAGCCAGTGAGAGGGGACGCACTAAGGTTCAGCTCTCCTGATGCCCAGACCCTCTCTCTGCCCCGTGGTCCCAGGCACACAGAGCCACTTACTGTGAAACGCAAAGATTTTTGACAAAGTGGACCCTGTTCCCCCAACCCTATGCCAGGACCCTCCCCCTCTCAGCTGAGGACCATGGAGAAAACAGGCTGCAAGGGATGGGACTGGAGGTGGCTGCTGGGACTGGCCCGAGGTCTGGGGCTGCAGAGAGGATGAGGAAGAGACACAGAGACAGGCTTCACTAGCGGGCGAGACAAAGGCTTTTGCTGGATTTGAGTCGGGGCGGAGCAAGAAGGGGCTTTCTTACCTCGCACTTGCTCAGCAGGCCTGTCTCCTGCAGCCGGGACCAGATGCTCTGGATCCGGCCAGCATGCTCGGGGTGCACGTGTGTGTTCCCGCACATGCACTGGTGCTTCAGCATGAATGTGTCATAGACCACACCTGCGCCACAGACCCACGTGTCAGCCAGCACTGCTCTGGGCCCAGGGTCCCAGCCGGGCTACCTCAACTTGCTGAGCTCTCCCCCAGCCCATCCGTGGCCCAAACATCTCCCCATGGTCACCCAGCCACCGTTGCACACGCCTGCCTCTCTCCTCTCCGGCTTCTACCCTCCTCCTCCCTCTTCCTGTGAGTCCTTTTCTCCATTACCACCCGTCACAAGCTTCCCTGCTCCTCGAGCCCCAACAGGGCTGCCTGGACACCCCCACTGGGCCCCTTCACGACACACCCTCCTTTTCCCCTCCCATCTTGGCCCCGTGTGCTGCTCCCCACTGGTGAAACACGGTCACCCTCAGACATGTCCATGCCCCCTCAGAGCCCAGCATGTGGCAGCTTCATGGGGGAAGAGCTTTCTGGAACAGACTGGGGCCATATCCTGGACCTCACAGGGAGGAGGGGAAGACAGACGGGACAGTGGGCTCTCTCCACCAGGGCTCCAGGCTTGTGGCATGGTCCCGCAATGGGGTGAAAAGATGCTGGGACAGAGGGCTGCTGCCACCACCACAGACAGCTATGGGGCACAGGGAGAGAAGGAAGACCTGTTTCCCCTTCTTCCAGAGTGTGTGAGGGGTCCTGGCAGCCTCTTCCCTCTGCCCACAGAACTGGACCCTACGGTACACGGTGGGAGGACGGAACACGCAGTGGGGGGGGCTCACCCGTGGTGAAGAGGTGCTTGGTGGGCTGGTCTGGGGGGCTCTTCAGGCACCCAGGGGCAGCAGGTGAGGACTGGGTGCGGCCCAGGGCCTGGTGGGGCACAGTGGCCAGGCTGAGGGGTGCCTGGTACACCTGCAGTGGCTGCAGCTGCTGGGCATCTGAGAACAGCTGGCAAGGAGGAGAGTGAGGCTCAGCCTGGGTGGGAGTGAGGGCAGGTGCTCTCGGGGCCTCCAGGGGGCCCCAACCCAGCCCTTCTCCTCCAAGTCTCCTTCTTCCCCCACCTCCTCCCACTTGCTCCCTCCAGGGACAAGAGACACTCCAGCCTTCCCAGCTCTCCCGAGATGGGGAGGGATGGGGGGAGGTGATGAGTCACACCGAAGAGTAGCACTGAGGTAAGAGGCTGGGGGGGCGGGGATGGGGGCGGGATGAGTCAGGCCCGGAGGGCTCAGCGGTGTCCGCAATGAATGGAATGCCAGCTCTGTGCAAGGCAGACTGTAGTAACGGCGGGGGCATGTGTGTACACATGCGCACATGCACACACGGAGACCAACACACAACCGGACCCACGCAGGCAGAAACGCAGATACACATGGGCCATGTGTGCGTGCATGTGTGCGTACACACACACACACACACAAACACACACACACACACACACACACACACAGGCGGCCAGTCATAGCTGCAGGGAGGACACAGACACAGCTCTGAGTTCGACCCAAGCAGCTTCCTCCCTGCATTCTCCCTTTGCTTCCTTCAGAAAGCTGCTGCTGAACAGCCTGGGGACTACAGACCGGGGGCAGGGACCAGGGTGGAGACAGGGGGCACCTTTTTATAACCAGGGCTGGACTCCTCCAAGTCGGGCCCCTCCTCAGCACCACTCTCGCCCTCCTCGTCCTTGACCTGGATGCAGTCCTCCTCCTCCTCCTCCCCATCTTCCTCCTCCTCCTCCTCCAGGTCGTCTTGCGTGCTCTCACTCTCCGTGGAGCCTTCCCGGGGCATGGTCAGTGCTCCCTCCCCCAGCAAGGCCTCCTGCTGCTCTGTCAGCTCCTCTTCTGTCTCCTCGGGGTGGGTGGTGGGCTGCCTCGGCAGCTCCCCTGTCTTGGTGAGGATCTGGGAACAGGACATGGGGACCACATCAGCTGAGGGGAGGAGCAGCTGTGCAGCCTGTAGCCCAGAACGGTCCATCATTCCCTCCCTTCTCCCAGGCGGCCACCAGCCCATACAGAGCTTCTCGGTGAATTTAAAAAAGGAAAGGTGGCTGTTCTGAGCAGACACATGGTGCCAAGGGTGGCTGGGCATCAGCCCCACTCCTTTCTGCCAGCCTGGTGCTCTCCTTGTCCAGCCCCAGCACGGCCCCGGGACATGTTCCCCTCCAGGCCCACCTTGCCCAGCTGCAGCTGCTGCTGCTTCTGCTTCTCCAGGAACTGCTGGTGCTGCTGCTGCATGACCAGCTGCTGCAGGGCCTGGGGACTCTGCGGCAGCGGCGAGGACTGAGTGCGGCTCAGCGGCCGGTGCCGCGGGAGCTTGCCCACTGTCCGCATGCTGGTGGCCACACGTTCACCTGTCACCAGTGGGGACTGCCCATGGAGCGGCACTGCGGAGTTGGGGGCAGGGGAGTAAGCACCACTGTCAGGGCGCCAGCCCCCAACTCCCTCCCCCCCGAACACCACCACCACCTCCATACTGAGGAAAAACCCTGGGGGACCTGGAGCACTCTGTCCCCAAACCTGAGCCCCATTCTTCCTCCTCCCCACGACTGAACAGCTTTACAGCTCAGAGACGCCGCCTCCAGCAAGCCTTCCTGAATTCACCATTCTCTCCCTTTGAATTGCTTAACTAAGTGCACATGTAGTCTTGGGCCCTCCCTATGAGTGAACAATGACTAGCTCTTCCCAACTGCAGCAAGACCTCCCTGATCGTGGCTGGATCCTTCCATGGATCCCACCAGGCTGGGAAGCCCTGGGGCCACGATCACACATCTTTTAAGTAGAACCTCTTCTGATGCCAACAGGTACTTAAGGGCTGTCTAAAGCTGTGCTGTCCAGTCCCATAGTTACTAGTTACATGTGACTTCTAGGCCCCTGAAGCTAGTCCTGTCTAAATTGAGGTGTACGCAAGTGTGAAATATACACCAGACTTTAAAGGCTTAGTTTGAAACAAAAAGTAAAATATCTCATTGATAACTCTGCATATTTATTACATGTTTAAATGACAATGTTCTGGATATACTAAGTTAAATATATGTTATAAAATTTATCCCATCTGCTGCTTTTTTATGTGGCTATTAGAAATTATGTACACAGATTGTGTTATGTTTCTCCTAGACAGAGCTGCTCTGGAATGTGAACTCCACAATGGCAGATTTTGTAAAAAAAAAATAGTGCATGGCACCCTGTAGGTACTCAGTGTTTCCAGAATGTGGAAGAAATCAATGACATTGTTGAGGGGAGCATGACAGGGCTGGAGAGTCTCCCTGACTGCTGGTCCCAACCTGAGCCCCTCCCTGGCACAGCCACCTGCCCACTCACCAGCGATGAGGGTGCTCTGCTGCCGGGCCTGCTCCAGCAGCAGCACGTGCTGCAACAGGGAGGCATGCCCGTGGGGGGTCGTGTCGCCCTCCAGTGCCACTCCCAGCAGGCAGCCGGGAATGGAGGATGTGCTCATGAACTTGCCCGTCAGCGTGCCGCCCTGCCGCAGGGACTGGAGGGCCTGCCTCTCGGCCTCCTGCTGCGTCGACAGCTTTGGGGAGGCCTGGTGAGGGGGTGGAGGGAGATGGGAGATAAAGGAGGGGCTTAAGCTGCCCCAGTGCTGCCCACTTTGGACCAGTGTCCCTCATCGACTCTCTGTCCACCACCCAGCTCTGGGCAGGGCCATCTGATCCCCCTCAGGGCCCTGGGAAGGCAAAAGCCCCAGCTGGGCACATCCTGCACCAGTGACCTCAACACCAGAGGGAGGATGGAGGGTTTGTGCCCCCCCGTATGTACTCACGGTGAGGTGTGAGTTGGTGACAGTGACTGTGGCCTGCAGCCCTAGGGAGATGTTGGGCAGAGAGGGAGACGTGTAGAGGCTGAACTGGTTGGGGGAGCTGTCCACAGGGAGGGCCCGGTGCTGGGGGAGCATCTGGGGAGCAGTGGGAAGAGACAGGCATGAGAGCAGGTGAAGGGGAGGCAGCAAAGGAGGCAACCTGGGTCAAGGCCAAGGTCTCTGAAAGGTGCTCCCCCAACCCCCACTGGGGGAGTCTGAGATCAGAGCCCTTCATGGTCCCCATGGGACAAATGCCCCTTCAAGGCAACAAGTTCAAGCAAGGGCACTCCAGCCTATCCACATGGGCAGAAAGGTCTCTGCTGGACACCCCCAGCCAAACTGGAAGAAGCCTCATTCTTTCTTCCAAGGGAAGGGGAGCAGCCCTGTCCCCGCCCTACCTGCCCTCAGCCAGGCCTGTACCTCTGTGGGGATGTTGGGGACTGAGCCAGTGAAGCCGTTCTCGGCGATGGTGCTGTGGGAACTGTTGGGAGAGCTGGGGCCGGAGCCTGGCGCACTGTTACACACGGACGACGCTACAGGAGAAGTGGCTGTCACCTGGGCCTGCTCTGAGCCACCCTCCACTCCCAGACCCTCAGAACAGGGACAGGAGAGCAGCCCTTACCCCCAGGCCCAGCGCCTGTGATCTCAACAGCTCTCTTCTTAAAGGTGCTAATAACAGTCCCATCCTTGCGACGCAGGAGGGGACTGCTTCTCCGCTCAGCCACCTTCTGTTTTAGCCTCGAACGCACTTTCAAGTTGGGTTCAGAGGCTAGAGAGAAGGTAGCCGGGCTCAGATCCGTGCACACATCACACACCTGCGGCCCAGCGCACCACGGTCGGCCAGCTCAGGCGGCAGCCCTGCCCCCTCCACATGCCCACCTCTACCTCCCAGAGCCATGTTTTGGAACGTCAGGTTGGGCACTCACTCACCTGTTTTACGGAGGGGGAAGTCATCTCGGCTGTCATAGGGCCCAAGCAAAGGCAGTTTGTAGGAGGGAGGCGTCCCAGGGGGGCCGCTCTGGGGAGGGGAACTCTGGTCCAAAGAAGCATGGTGGGCTCCCCTGGAGGTGGCAGTGGGGATGAAAACAAACCCAAGTTATCACCTAGCCCGATGAACCTGCCACCTAGCAACCTACATTTATGAAAAGTTTACTGGGACATGGATCCTGGGGAGGGAAGTGAAGAGAGAAACCATGGGTGGGAGTCTCATCTCCTAGGAGAGATCGCAGGGTCCATACATGGCCACAGGGCAGGAGCCCCTTGCCATCCTGCAGCCAGGCAGCCCCTGAGCAGTGCACCTCTGCCCACCCATGCCTGCCCAGGGCCATTACCAGCATTTGGGGTGCTGTGGGAGGGAATGGTTGAGGCCGCCTGGCGTGGGCTCCTTTGACTTCGACAAGAGGAACTCCTGGAGCCTCAGCTTTACCTCAGTGCTGGCAATGGCACCTGTGGGACAGGGCACAGCAGACCTGGGTGCTTGGGGCCAGGCCCCTGCGGGCAGGGGGCAGGCGGCGGGCGCAGCGGCCCCAGGAGGCCCCGCCTTACTCTCTTTGCTCTTCTCCTTGTTCCGAAGGACGAGCAGCTGCTGCTCCAGCCGCTGCTTCTCCAGCTCCTCCTGCCGCTGCTGCTCCCGTTGCCGCTGCTGCTCCAGCTCCTGCTGCCGCTTGGCCGCCAGCATCTCCTGCTGCTGCTGCAGGGGCGCCAGGGAGGCGGGGGTGAGCCGGGCCCAGGCGGGGGTCGGAGGTCTGGGCAGTCCCCCGCGCCCCCCTCGCTCACCTTGAGGTGCTTCTGCAGCTGGACCTCATGCTGCCGTGTCAGGTGGTCGTGCTGTTTCTGGAACTCAGCGAACAGGAGCTGCTTCTGCAGCTGCTGCTGCTGCTTGAGCGCCAGAAGCTCCTGCTGCAGTTGCTGCTCCCGCAGCACGGGGTCCACAGAGCCCGCCAGAGCCCCCCGCAGCTCCACAGGGCTGGGGCTGCCTCCACTCCCACCCCCCAAAGAACTGGGCATGGCTCCTGGCAGCACCGGCTTCACCTCCACTGTGGACAGAAGAGACAAGGAGGGGTCAGTGGGCCCAGTCCCAGACCCTAGCCATGCCTGGGGCCCAGGCAGCTACCAGGCGGGACTAGGAGACTCAAGGAGAACAGAGAGAGGGGGAAAGTGAAGTCCTTCTGCTCTATGGATGCAGCCTTCTGCTTTAATCAAGGAAGGCTAAAGCCATGAACTTGAATAAGAAAATATGCATAAGCAGGAAGCACAGTCCCAGCAGGCTGTTAGTACTCAGCACGTGATACTGTCATTTACAGTTAACACCTCTGAGCATTTTACATGAATGACTCATTGAAAAGTCAGTTACCTATGACTTACGTGCTACTATTACCCCATTTTACTGATGAGGAAACTGAGGTTTAGAGAAGTTTAAGTAATGACCAGACATAGCCAGGTGATCATAGGACCAGATCCACTGCTTTTTTTTTTTTTTTTTTTTGAGACAGAGTCTCACTCTGTTGCCCAGGCTAGAGTGTCATGGCATCAGCCTAGCTCACAGCAACCTCAAACTCCTGGGCTGAAGCGATCCTTCTGCCTCCGCCTCCCAAGTAGCTGGGACTACAGGCATGCACCACCATGCCCAGCTAATTTTTTCTATATATATATTTAGTTGGCCAATTAATTTCTTTCTATTATTAGTAGAGATGGGGTCTCGCTCTCGCTCAGGCTGGCCTTGAACCCCGGACCTTGAGCGATCCTCCCACCTCGGCCTCCCAGAGTGCTAGGATTACAGGCGTGAGCCACTGCGCCTGGCACACCCCCATTCTTGTTAGCCTACTTCCCACTTCTGCAAATTTATTGGTGCTTTATCCCCTACCGTCCTGTGTCACTCCAGGAAGACAACCTGTGTGGCTTAGTGCAAACCCTTCTTTCTCCTTTCCATAAATTCCTGTGAAAGGCATGATTATCCTACTTGACATATTTAGAATGTCTTGTTACTCTAATCATTTCCCATGTTCATGTTTTTCTAAAAGATTGTGAGTTCCTTAAGAGCAAGGAAATGCCACATCCTTTTAACCTCAGGTCACCTAGCCCAGAATTTTAAGTAGGAAGGCATCTAAATGGCTAAGTAGTTAATTTTTCAGAGTAGTGATCAGAACTTCCTCTTTCACAATGTCTTATTCTGTTTTCAGAGCCGTGCAGAGAGGTTGTGAAGAATGTTAACAAAAGTGAAAATTTAAACATTATAAAGCAATTATGTTGACCTAGTAATTACTGATTTTGTGAATACTGCATTATTTCTAATCTTGTCTAGTGGGCTACTCTTATTTTCTTTTTTAAACATGGGCTCCTTGCAAGCAGAAATGCTTTTAGCCTCTTGCATAGTTAACTAGTTAACAAGACCAAGCATAACGGGTTGATATAGATATTTTTGGGTGGTCACGAGAATGCAACACGTAAGTTGTAACACACATGTAAGTTGGTAACACACAGGAGGATTAGAGGAATGGTGAACTACTGACTGTGAGATAAAGCCAGTCTGTTCCATTTCTCTGCCAGGAACGTCGAGGCAACCATACTACAGTCCATGTCGAGTCATTGGTAGATAGGGGGGTCTCCAAGTCCCACCATGTTAGGGGCTTAAACACAGGTGGGTTTAAGACATGAGCCCAGTAAACTGTTGCTGTACTGCCTGGGAGAAATAAAAGAAAAAGGCTGCAAAGCAGCCCTTAGGATACCTGATTGCTAATGACGGGCAACAATAGCCAAATATGCCAGAAAAGTGTTCTCCGGGGTAGGAGGAGTCCTCAGTTGTGTCGTCATAGCTTAGGCCTGGGTCTCTAGTTGTTTCGATTGACCCCACGTGATCCTGGGTGCCATCATGGTGTTACTGCTGGAGGGAGAAACGTTTCACTTGTGGATTCGGGTTGGTGGGTTGATTCTTCCAGCTTATAATGTGGGCGAACTTATCTGGAAGGGAACCACCAGAGACCTGTAGAAGTTTAAATGCAAATATATCCTCTTCCCCATATTAACACACCAAAAGGGCCATCCCAGGTAGAGGAATTGTGGAAAAAAACACCTTTTAAATCAATTATAATCAAAGGCCAATTTCTTGGAATTAAGGACAGCTGCGGAAGGCCGCGTTTTAGCGGTCCCAAGGGACTATAACAGCATTAAGAGCTCTTAGGTCCTGTAGTAAACACCACTTATTCTTCTTTTTAGGTATGATGAATACAGGAGTGTTCCATGGACTTAGGGAAGGTTCTATGTGTCCTGCCTTAAGTTAGTCCTGGACAAGAGATTTTTAAATGTTTTAATTTATCCCGCTTAATGGGCCACTGCTCTATCCAGATGGGCAAATTAGTAGCCCACTGTAAAGGTGTGGGTTGTATTGGATTCACCTGAGCAGTGGCCCCTAATGAGAAGGCTGGGTAGTTAGAAGATTCCATTGTTCTAGCGAATCTTGTCCGCGTGAAGACTGGCCCTCTCCTAGGCAAAGTTGAAAAGTGGATGGTTTACCAGGGGGCGAGTAGAGATCCCCTTTGAGAGGGGAAGGAGGAGGAGCAGGTAGCTGCTGCTCCTCCTGCGAACCACATGAGTCAATGGTGGAGAGAATGGCTCAGGATTCGGGAATTCTAGGGCAGAGGACGCCGGCTCCTCAGGAGCAGATGGTGGAGGAGGAGCGGGTTCCAACGGATTAGTATCCGTAGGAACATGTAAGGGAGTCAGCGGTGTTCGCACCAGGCTCCACGTAGTTAACACGGCAAAGGGCACTGGAACCCCCTAAAATTCTTAAAAACCTTGCCTACTGGCTCCCAGAGCTCTAAATCTAACGTGCCCTCACCTGGGAACCAGGGCCAATACTATCTTACTACGCATGAGTTGTTGTAAAGCTCTTGGTTCAACAGAACACT
>CAUYRT010079822.1:0-15504 GCA_963574885.1 Lepilemur ruficaudatus | reverse complement strand
ATATATGAATTTGGGGGGAATACAAACAGTCTGTAACATCAATCAAAAAACAAAAAATAATAAGAAAAGAATGAGTTTATTTTTATTTTTATTTTTTGAGATAGGGTTTCTATTACCCCGGCTACAGCGCAGTGACGTCATCATAGATCACTACAAGAATGAGTTTATTCTATTTATTCATTAAGCAAATAAGAATGAGTATCCACTGTGTATCAGACACTGTACTAGGTGTGCGAATACACAAGGAACAAGGCAGACAGGGCTTCTGCCCTCATGGAGCTTATAGGCTAGACAGGAAATGGATACTTAAACAAGTAATTACAGTCAAGGGCGATGAGAGCAATGACAAGTGACCAGTGCAGCCGCAGGAATAGTCAACCAACTCCAGTGGGTCAGAAAAGGCCTGGAAGAAGCACATTTGGAGAATCAGCAGGGATAACCAGGCGAAGAGTGGAACTAAGAGTGTTCCGGACAGAGAGAGCAGTATATGCAAGGCCTCTGAGGCAAGAAAGTGGGTGAAGAAATTCTGTGCAGCTGCAGCGCGGACTGTAACGTGGAGATGGGCGAGATAAGGCTGAATAAAGAGGCAGGTACAAACGCTCGGAGGGCCTGGCAAGACAAGCGAAAGGGTTGGTTGGGGAGGTGAGTTCTGACACGCTCAGACTTATTTACTGTGGTAGGTTGGACTGAGGAAGGAAGAAGCATCAAGTTATATTTAGGAGGTAAAATTGGTAGGTCTTTGTGACTAGATGTTGGGGTTGTAGAGAATCAAATATGCCCAAGATATGCCACTTTGGCATGTTGATTGTTTTGAGTCAAAGGCACTTGAAAAACAAGAGATGCAAGAAGGACACACTGGCCTTCCTTTTCCTTCCTAAAAGGAAGAGATAAAGCTGCCATGTGAAGGTGCCCTCCCTATACCAGGAGAAAGAAAGACATTCTTATCACCACCGATGGAGAGTTGAGGCTGAGAGAAATCTGTACAATCTGTACAAACCTTTTAAAACTAACTCTTATCTTCCTAGTCACTTTTCCATAATTCACTGCCCAAGCCCACATCCCTTTGTTTCATTCTGTTTCCACAGCGTGCTACTCTTTGCCCAACCTAGTATATAAGCGTTGGGCATTAACTGCTTCTTAGGGTCTTCATTTTTCCTGTGAAGGCTCTCATATACATGTAGAAATTACTAAAAAAAATTTGTATGCTTTTCTCCTATTGGTCTGTCTTATGTCAGTTTAATTCTTCAGCACAGCTGGAAACCCTAAGAAGGTAAAGGAGAAATTTTACCTCTCCTAGAGGGTGAAAGGAAAAGAGTGGTTTCTGGTTTGGGCCATGGAAAAGATGACGATGTCTTAAACTGGGAGAGGAAATATTTTAAGTATGGAGAATAAGGGGTTCCATTGTGAAGAAAGCATGTGTGAGACATCCAGAGAGAGATGTCCAGTTGGCAGTCAGGCATTTGGGTCTGGAGCTCTAAGAAGCAGTCTGGCTGGAGATACAAGTTTTGGGGACAATTTGTAGATGAGAAACTGAGGCCACAAGCATGGAGAGGTTTGCCTAGGAAGAACGTGTAGGGTAAGAAGGTGGCCAGATAGACCCCTGAAGTACTCTAACATTAAAGGGGCTGCAAAGGAAACTGATGAAGAACAGAGCGGTAGGAGGAAAGCCGAGAGACTGTGTCATTAGAGAAACCAAAGGTGGAGGTAAAAAAATAAAAGAAAAGAAAAGAGAGAGAAACCAAAGGAAAGGGACAATTTGGCCAAGAGTGAGGAGGAAACACGGCACGGGGCAAAAGGGGAGGAGCCACAAGGTCAGGTAAGATAAGGAGGACATGAGACCTCATGCAACGGGGACAAAATGAAGTGTGGGCACAAGGAGGCCTGAAGGAACTCAGAAGAAGAGTTGACTTACTCTGAGCTATGTTTCAGTGGGACCTGCATCTTGCTAATGGTACCACATCTAGCTGTTCAAATAGTTCCCTACGTGCCAGCCTCCAAATCGGACTGAATATGAGTAGACTGGGAAACAGGCTAAGGAGAAGAAACAATTTATCGTTTTAGGAATAATGCTTATTGTAACCTAACTCCACTCACCAGCTAAATATATTGGATAATGGAAGACGGCAGGATGCCCAAGTGGTTGCTGGAGGATGAGTTTAAGTAGGTCAATCAGAAACAGAGAAGGAAGTAACAATGCTCTAAAATGCTCCATCTCAAAGTACTTCAAACAACATGGTCTTGCTGTGGATGAGTAGAAAACCACAACAGATGTATCAGTCTGATGAACAACACACAGAAAAGAGATGCTCTTTTTTAGGTTAAAAAAAAAAAGGCTTTAGGCAATTTCTAAGCCTATGAGCCAGAGTGCCAAGCCTCACAGACTCTTTAAATGCTGACTCTAGATACACATTTTCACACATAAAGTATCATCTTTATGTATCCTCTGTGGTAAGGTCCTACATTTAGATTTACATAAATCCACTGCACAAGTATAAGACGTAGGGTGGCAGCATATTGTCTGAAAAGAAGCTGAGTTTGTAAAATGACCACAAGTTCAGCATGAGCAAACAGTGTCATGTGGCTGCTAAAAAATGTAAATATAACTTTAGTCTACTTTATTTTTATCATTATGTTTTTGAGACAGGGTCTTGCTCTGTTTCCCGGGCTAAAATGCAGTGGCATCATCATAGATTACTGTAACCTCAAACTCCTGGACTCAGGTGATCCTCCCATCTCAAGTTCCCAAGTAGCTGGGATTACAGGTGTGTGCCACCACATCCCACTAATTTTTCTATGTTTTGCTATTGCTCAGGCTGGTCTCGAACTCCTGGCCTCCAGTGACCCTCCCACCTCAACTTTCCAAGTGCTAGGATTACAGGAATGAGCCACCGCCCTGGCCAACTTTAATCTACTTGAATAGTGAGAAAGAAAAGCCTTTTTATCTGAGGAATGTGAGCCCCTTTAAATGATCAGGCCCAGAAAGGCATTTAAAATGTACTAGCAATCACACCTCACTCCCCCTTGAGGTAAATAATTACCTCTTGAAGCCAGTTGCTCTGCAGGCTCTAGACTAACTGAGGCCAAGTAGCCATAAAATGCAATATGCCCTATAGTTCAACAGTGTATAGCCAATCACTAACCAATGCCATTTCTGTAAGCCAATGAGAATTCCTGACGAACATTAGTAACTGCTTTCCTCTCTTGATTCGTCCTTTTTTCTTTAAAAACTTGAGCCTCTATTTTGTTCTCTGGAGTACTCCCCAAGGCAATTTGGAAGTGTGTCCTGGGCTGCAATCTTCAACCTTGGCCCAAATAAACTCTCTATATTAATTTTGCCTCAGCTTCTTCCTTTTAGGCCAACAACGGAAGTGTCCAGATGATGAAAGTAATAGTCCTACTGCATTCCGAATTGATCAGAATAAACCTGGGGTACTGTGTTCAGTTAAAAGGGTGAAATTTTAAGAGTAATATCTCTTACCCATCCCTTTCTTTCCATTCCCACTATCAGATTCTCTTGTCTCATGAGAGCTACGGTAGGGTAGATTGTTTCCAAAGATGGCCCGACGATCTCATTGAACGTACATGCCTTTTGTAGTGTCCCTTGCCACTTTTTTCATCAAGAGAAGAAGTCTATTTCTCCTTCTGGTGAATCCCGGTTGGCACTGTATCTTACTTTGACCAACAACAAGTGATGGTGTTTAACTTACAGGCTAGTCCTGAGAGGCCTCACAGCTTCCATTTCCACACACTTGACTGCCAGCCATCAGGTCAAGAAACTGGGGCTCAGCTGGTCCGATGGTAGTGGGTTAGCAGAACTTATTAACATTAGCGTCACTAAAGTTGGTATTCAACCCCCCACTGATAAATTTGACTGGCTTTAAAAAAAAAAAAAAGAAACTGAGGCTAAATGACTGATTCATGAGAGGTCAATGTGAAGAGAAAGGTCATGTGGAGAACTGAGGGACCCAGCCAACAGCTAGCATAGAGGCCCTACACATGTGAGTGAAGCCATCTTGCATCTTTCAGCCCTAGTCAAACCAATACTGGTGATTTTCTATGTCTGTGTGAGTGTCCAGTATAGTAGTCACTAGCCACGTATGTCTATTGAGTCCTTGCAATGTGACTAGGGGATCTGAAGAGCTTCATTTTAAATTTCATTTGATTTTAACTAATTAAACTTTAAATAGCTAGCTAAACAGCTATACAGATCAGCGTAAAAGTTGAGAAAGAAAATAAACTTTTCATCTCGGGAATGTAAACCCCCTTTAAATTATCAGACCTAGAGGGGCATTAAAATGAGATAGCAGTCATGTCTTACTCCCCCTTGAGGTAAGTAATTATTTTGAAGCTGTCTGATATATGGACTCTAGACTGTCACCACCAAGTAACCATAAATTAAACTAATAATGCCATATGCTGGACACCGTAACTCATACCCTATAGCTGAATAATGTAATAGCCAACCACAAATCAATATTATTTCTGCAAACCAATGGGAATTCCTGAAAAACAACTTTTGTAATTGCCCCCTCTCTTGATTCCTCCTTTTTTCTTTTAAAACTGGAACCCCTGCCTTTGTTCTCTGGAGCACTTCCCAGTGTTTCCTGGGCTGCAGTCCTCAACCTTGGCTCAAATAAACTCTCTACCTGTATTGATTTTGCCTCAGTTTCCTTATTTCCTTATTTAGGTTGACAAAGTCTATTCCCATTCTAATCAACCCAGCATAATCCTGCTAAAAGAAAGGGCACAAGGCAGCCAAAAATCACGTTAGCCCCTTCTTGGGGCTATAAGTACTTAAGCAAGAAAAAAGAAGGAAAAAAGTATCTAAAGCAGTGACAAGAGATGGCTGGTGGAGAAGGGTACAGTATAGCTCTGTCAGCAGTGTTAAAAAAAAAAAAAAAAGACTTCCCTCCAATGTCACCCAAAGGAAGGTAGTGACCCATTCTAACTAAATTTCATCTGCATAAAATATGCTAACCAGAAAGGGAATTTTCCACACAATAGAGTAAATATGAGTCCCACATCTAACCTAGAGACATGCTGACTAGAAAAGTAACTTTCAAAAACTGTTTTCAGTGCTCACTTCACCAGCACATACTGAAATTGGAATGATACAGAGAAGATTAGCATGTCCCCTGTGCAAGGATGATATGCAAATTCATGAAGCGTTCCATATTTTTAATATTCTGAAATAAAATTTACAACACACACACACACACACAAACATTTTCCTCATCTGCTAAAAAATAAAATGTTAATAGTTCCCCAGTTTACTCTTTTTTGGGGGGCGGGCCAGAAGAGGCAGAAAGGAAATCTGAGAAAGCCTATTATGCGTGCTAGACACAGCCACATCTGTTAATGCATCTAATTATCTTAGTCATTTTTTTCAAACCAAGTAAATAGAAGCTCAGAGAGTAATTTGCCTAAGGACCTATAACTAGTCAGTGCCAGAGACAAAACAAAACCAGGCCTCTGAATTTCCAATCCCTTATTCTTTCCAATACACCAGAAAGCCTCTGCTATCAAGAATAAAAAAAAATGTCTACCTGCCTTTTGAGATTTTTCATGATCTGGTTACCTAAGTAACTATTTCCACTTTTAATGCCTTAACTCTTACCAGTCTGATCTTATTTCCCCTCCTTCACTTACGCTATTATTTTCTTTTCTTCTAATTCTACCCATCCTTCAAAGCTCAGTTGAAACCTTTTATTCCTTCCATGAAAGCTTCCTCATCTTAATCCCAATTAATTTCCCTCTCCTCTGAATTTTTACATCACTTACAATAGGCAACACATAATGTAACACTCTATATTACATCGCTTTTCCTTTAAATATATCGTAATCTCCTTGAGGACAGAAGCCACTTATTTCTTTGGAGAGTGGCCATCCTCCCAAATTTCCTCCGATTTCCCCCAAAGCCCTGAGTAGGTGCTTCTGGAACGGATGAATGATCTAAACTCAACAGACTGATACTTCTTGATTCATTAAAGTCAGCCCCAAATTCTGGTGTTTTACCCTTTGCTTAATCTACCGCACACCAATTAATCCAAGAGGGCGGAGCCGCGAATCGAGAAAGCAGCCCCGCCACGTCACGCGCCCCTCCAGCTCCCGCAGGCCACGCCCCGCCTGCTGGTTGCCGATTGGGCGTGGCCCTGTCTATGTTGGCCGATTGGGCGTGGCGTGCGTGGGTGAAGGCGTGGCTCAGAAGAGGAACACACGCGCTCGGTCAGACTCGGTAGTTTCCGGTAGTCCTCGACCCTTTCCGGTAACTGTGGCCTCCTCCGCCGACACGCCTCGGGTATTTCCGGCTCCTTTCGGGCTTTCCCGTCTGGCTCCCGCTCGGATCTCTCCACTTCGGGCATTTCCGTGATCCGCTCGGAGGTGCTCGGCAGTCGCTCGGCCTCCCCCATCCCCCGGTAACGGTCGCTGGTGAGTTTAAATGAGCCGGGGCTGGCCGGGCTGAAGCCGCTACCGGGGGGGGGCCTGAGGCACTGCAGAAAGTGGGCCTGAGTCTCAAGGATGACGGTGCTGCAGGAACCCGTCCAGGTAACGATAACCCCCTTCTCTGAGGCTTGGCTCGCAGCCTCGGTCGGGAAGCAGCGTATGGCCACTCCGCGGCCTGGTGCGGCCTAGGCCCGGCTGCTTCTCCCGCCTCCCCTTCTGCCGGGACCTGCCTACCTTTCCCTGCCTGGGAGGGCTTGGTCGCAACCTAAGGCGTGTTACCTCTGGCCCTACTTTGCTTGTACCCCTCGGGTGAGCGGGATTCGGCGATAATACCGTCTTTCCCGTCGGAGCCGAGGTCTGGCCAGCCCCTCCTGTCAGTCGAGGGGCCTGGCTTGGCCGGGGTTGAGAGATGAGGGGCCGAAAACGCGCCCCAGGGGTTCTCTTGCCTAAAGGATGATTGAGAAGCACATCTGATGAGAGCTTATATGGAGTTCATAATGGTAGGGCAAGTTTTGGAGGGCGGGGGGGGTGCTTTTGTTTTTGTTTTGTGTGAGAGGGTAGAGGGAGGGTGAGATCGATATTTTTCATACTGATTTCTGTTTGCTAACAGACTTCCTAGCCCACGTTGCCTTTCTCTCAGTGAATTTCCCACTGGACAGTGATGATTTGAGAAGACAACTCCAGGGCTCAGTGCTGAGGTGCAAGCACCTATACAAGGGGAGGGGGAGGGAAGGACAAATCTGGGTTTTTTCATTACCTGTGGTGGGGATCAGGAGCATTTTATTGTGCATGTTTATAAGGCGTTCAGAAAATGAAAGGTAAATAATGGTTTTCCTGTCCATTTCACTGTCCCGACCACACCAAGGTATGCTTTGAGGCACAGTACTCTGTCGGCGTGGAAGAAATCCTATTGGATTTTAAGTGTGCGATGCAATGCCAAGTCATCTTTCCCGCTGACATCTGAAGAAACTTCATCTCTTGTCCCTTGGTAATGGACCAGTCTGAGAGACCATCTCACCGTAGGGTCTTTGACTCGGTCAGAAAAGTTGACCTCTATCAACTGCTGTCTTGGAGTAGTAGATTTTATTTCGAAGTTATAAAGCAAACTGATTTTAGAAATTACTTAATATTCCCCTTAATCGACTTGTGGTATCAGATAGTAAATATTTTAATATATCATTATTTCTGTATTTCCTTAATTGTTCTAAACAGCATGAAATACTCATTTCTCCTAGTTTAGCTTCTTCTCCAGCTCTTTACATGTAGCAGATATTAGCGTTTAAATGAATGTGATGCAGGATTCTGTCTTAGGAAATTTACCTGTTCGTAAGTTGTATCCATTCTGCCAGAGCTATTTCTTTCCATCCAGATTCCTCTTACTAGTTCAGAGTCCATTTTAAAGCTTTTTGAGGCCTAACATGAAATTAAATGGATAAGACATTACTCAAGTTGTTTAATTTCTATTTCATATTCTTACATTTTTTTGTCTTAATAACGAATGATTCTTTTGTCTTCTCTGGCCACAAAAGTCTTCTCAAGTGATAAACTAGTTGTGTTGATAGCGTACAACCACTTTTTAATAATAATTTCAACCCGTATAAAAGTACGGAAAATAAAAGAAATATGTATCCCATTTCTAGGTAGTATCCATCAGGTTTCCTATTTTCCCTTAAAGTACTCTTTGCAGTAATACACTTTGATATGTTGAAGGCTTAAGGGTCAAATTTGCCTTGTTTTTTTCACACTGGCTTTGTCGATTAGATTTTGGGATGGTGGGAAGATGTTTTAGGATTTGATTAGGTGAGAATTTTGGTTGTAATTTATAGTATAAGGAGCCATTCAAGACAGGATTTAGAGCGGTGTTAGGAACAAGCAACTTTGGTTCCGCTGATAAAGATCAATAATCAGGGATAGTGCTGCAGATGGGAAAGAATTAGGAAGAGAATAAAAATAGGACAGATAAGTAAGATACTGTCTTTTTTTTTTGATGACAGATTGCATGTATTTGGGAAGGAATGAGAGTAAACTGGAAAATTATTTCCTTTCTTGGAATGCCTCAGGGTTGATGGTATTACTAGGCATAGGAAAAAGTTGACAGAAAAACATGGAATAGCCAATCTAATATACCATGTATGCCTAAATTAAAGCGCCTCCTGAAATTACCTCTCAGAAAAGTATATTTGAGTCTTTACAAAAGTCTCACATATTATGAGGCAGAAGTTCTGTCAGTTAATTTTATTTTTAATAACTGGTAAGACATACTCGCCTAAGTGACTTCAATGAGAGCTTATTTGGATGTTTATAAATGTCACCCGATGAAATTGGTTTTTTGAAGAAGAGGCAAAAGGCCCCTCGTGGTGGCTCACACCTGTAATCCTAGCACTCTGGGAGGTGAAGGTGGGAGGATCGCTTGAGGCCAGGAGTTCAAGACCAGCCTGAGCAAGAGCGAGACTCCGTCTCTGCTAAAAATAGAAAGAAATTAGCTGGACAACTAAAAATATATAGAAAAAATTAGCTGAACATGGTGGTGCATACCTATAGTCCCAGCTACTCGGGAGGCTGAGGCAGAAGGATTGCTTGAGACCAGGAGTTTGAGGTTGCTGTGAGCTAGGCTGACACCATGGCACTCTAGCCTGGACAACAGAGCGAGACTCTGTCTCCAAAAAAAAAAGAGGCAAAGACGTATATAAATTTATCGATTATTCCTAGGAGTAAGACTTCACAGAAGTGTTAGATGAAGTTGTAAACAAGCCTTTTGAAAATTGCTTTAGTAAGCACTGTGATAATTGGGTACTACATACACAGTGCTGTTTTAGAGATCATTAGATAGTGAATGGGTACTTTTGACTTGGGATGACTAGGGACAGCATTAAACACGCATTCAAAGAGTATCATAATTTGGCAACTATGTGAGAAATGTAATAGAGGGGGCTGGCAAGAGTAAAAATGGTAGTTTTAGAGATGAAGGTAACCTAGACTAAAGTGGTGGCAGTGGAATAGGAAAGAAATAGGAAAATTTGAGAGATGTTTTAGAGGAAGAAATTCAAGAAATGTTTGGGAAGTAGAACCAATGAGACTTGGAAATTGATTAGGTATGGGGGAGGATATCAAGAATGATTGCTTGGATTTCACCATTTAAGAAATGGGAAATCCTTTGTGGAGGCAGATTTGAAGGAGGGTGATTAATCTGTTTTGAACAAATTAAATTGGAGATGTTTATGAGACCACCAAATAGAAATATGGAGACAAGGTGGGAGCAGTGGCTCATGCCTGTAATCCTAGCACTTTGGGAGGCCGAGCCTCCAAGGCAGGAGGATCACTTGAGGCCAGGAGTTTGAGACCAGCCTGAGCAAGAGCAAGACCCCGTCTCTACAAAAAATAGAAAAATTAGCCAGGCATGGTGGCGAGCACGTATAGTAATAGCTACTTGGGAGGCTGAGGCAGGAGGATCGCTTGAGCCCAGGAGTTTGAGGCTGCAGTGAGCTATGATGACACCACTGCACTCTAGCCCTGGTGACAGAGCAAGACCCTGTCTAAAAAAAGAGAAAGGGATATGGCAACATAACCCCTAATCCTTTGAGAGTTCTAGTGTTATTGGGAAGATAAGGATGCTTAATAAGAAAAATTGGATAAAGTTACAAGTTAGTATATATTTGATCGCATAGATAATAATAAAGGAATTCAGAAAAGAAAGAGATCCTGGTAGGCCAGAAAAATGGGAAAGGTTTCTTGAAGGAGTAAATCTTAAAGCCTTAGAAAATGAGAAGAGTTCAAATTGAGAGAAGAATAAGAATATTCTTGACATGAAATGGCATGAGCAAAAGCCCAAAGTTGAGAATGATGTTTAGCAGCAGTCCTCAACCTTTTTAGCACCAGGGACTGGTTTCAGGGAAGACAACTTTTCCATGGACTGGTGGGCGGGGCTCGGGGTTGGGGCCCACGGTTTATGTGTTTATTTATTTTTTGCGACAGAGTCTCACTCTGTTGCCTGGGCTAGAGTGCCATGGCGTCAGCCTAGCTCACGGCAACCTCAAACTCCTGGGCTCAAGTGATCCTTCTGCCTCAGCCTCCTGAGTAGCTGGGACTACAGACATGCGCCACCATGCCTGGCTAATTTTTTCTATATATTTTTAGTTGGCCAATTAATTTCTTTCTATTTTTTTTAGTAGAGACAGGGTCTTGCGCTTCCTCAGGCTGGTTTCGAATTCCTGACCTCGAGTGATCCTCCTGCCTCAGCCTCCCAGAGTGCTAGGATTACAGGCGTGAGCCACCTCGCCCGGCCCAGGATGATTTCTTGACCCCAGGAGTTTGAGGTTGCTGTCAGCTATGATGACACCACTGTACCCTAGCCTAGGTGGCAAGAGTGAGACCCTGTCTCAAAAAAACACCCAGCTTTATACAGCTGCTTGGAGTCAAAATTAAAAAAAAACAAAAAAACCCCCACAGCTGTAAAACATAAAAAGTAACACTTGGTAGGACTAGGGGAAAATAAATAAATCAATTTCAGATTTTAACATATATCAGAAACTGCTAAATCAAGCACACAAAAAATAAGCAAATATTAACTATATGAACACTAAAATTAATAAAGAAAGGCCTATATATTTTAGATATATGTATAATTAAGCACCCAAAGCAGTATGAACTCTTCCTGAACACACATGCAATCTTTCCAAAACTAGACCACAAAGGACACCTCAATAAATTTCAAGTAATCATGGAGGCTGAGGTGGGAGGATTTCTTGAGGCCAGGAGTTGGAGATTGCAGAGCACTGTGATCTTGCTTCTGAATAGCCTCTGCACTCCAGCCTGGGCAACATAGCAAGACCCTGTCTCTTAAAAAAAGAAAAAAGAGGCCAGCATGGTGGCTCATGCCTGTAATCCTAGCACTCTGGGAAGCCAGGGGGGAGGACTGCTTGAGGCCAGGAGTTTGAGACCAGCCTGAGCAAAAGTGAGACCCCCGTCTATATAAAAAATAGAAAAATTAGCTGGGCATAGTGGTGCACACCTGTAGTCCCAGCTACTTGGGAGGCTGAGGCAGGAGGATTGTTTAGACCCAGGAGTTTGAGGTTGCTATGAGCTAGGCTGACACCGCTGAACTCTAGCCTGGGCGATAGCAAGACTCTGTCTCAATAAAAAAAAAAAAAGATGTCCTTCAATGGGTAGATTGTTCAACTGTGGTACATCTGTACCATGGAATACTGCTCAGCAATAAAAAGAAACTATTGATCATACAACAGCCTGGGTGAATCACCAGAGAATTATGCTTAGTGAGAAATGCCAATCATGATAGATTATATACAGTATGATTCATGTATAAAACATTCTAGAAACAACATTATAAACATGGAGAACAGATTATTGGTTGCCAGGGGTTAAGGAAGGGGTAAGTGTAGGAGAGAAATGGGTGTGGTTATAAAAGCAACAAAAGGGATCCTTGTGGTGATGAAACTGTATCTTTACTGTATCACTGTCAATATCCTGGTTGTGATATTGTACTGCAGCTTTGCAAGGTATTACCATTGGGAGAAACTGGGTATTCTCCCAGGGTGCATGGGATTTTTCTGTATTATTTCTTATAACCACATATAAATCTATAATTATCTCAAAATAATTTTTTTTTTTGAGACAGAGTCTCACTCTGTTGCCCGGGCTAGAGTGCTATGGCGTCAGCCTAGCTCACAGCAACCTCACATTCCTGGGTTCAAACGATCCTTCTGCCTCAGCCTCCCAAGTAGCTGGGACCACAGGCACGCACCACCATGCCCGGCTAATTTTTTCTATATAGTTTTAGTTGGCCAATTAATTTCTTTCTGTTTTTAGTGGAGACGGGGTCTCGCTCTTGCTCAGGCTGGTTTTGAACTCCTGACCTTGAGCGATCCACCCACCTCGGCCTCCCAGAGTATTAGGATTACAGGTGTGAGCCACCACGCCAGGCCATGTTTTGTAGTTTTTTAAGTTGACCAGATGTTTTAGCTTAGTTTCATCATTATTAATGGTGGTATGGTAAAGGGACAATCCATTATAATGTGTGACACTTTGGAGTTAGCTTGAAGTAACTGTATTCCAGGTATGTTAAGCAGGAAGGGCTTTAATACAGGGAATCTTTGGTGTTTACAAAAATCACTGGACAGTTTGGAGGGTCAGGCTTTAGGCTGAAGATCCAAGAATGACTCCTAGACAACTCCAGGCTATCAGTAATTGTGTTTAAGAGCTCACCACTATAGCTGTGATCCTCAAGAGGATAGGATCTAAGCTACCACAGCAGCCACTGCTGCCTCCTGGGCCCTGGAAGAAAGAGCCTGCTTATTACTTCCGTCACTACGGCTCCATCACTTCGTCCACAAGGCTGGAGATGGACACTGCTACCTCTACAACCCTACCTCCCCACAGAACACTGCCAAAGGTAGCAAGAAAATGGCCTCCACTGCTCTTTTTCATTCAAATCTCTTGCAAGTGCTTCTAATTTGTGGAATGTATTTTGCATGCAGAACTCTAATTTTTAAAACTTTGTAGCTTTCCAGCCTCTGCAATGCAATACAGGAAAGAATGTCAGGGCCAGCTACATAATGTGCAGGGCCCCTGTGCAAAATGAAAATGCAGGGCCTTTTTTTCAAAAAGCAGGAAAAAAGGTGCCATTAAAGGTATAAATATTTTTCTTTTCTTGTAACAGTGGAAATGCTTCAAAAGTAATCCAACTGTTTTTATTTCACTTCTTCATATGTACACCATTCTACTAACACTCTCTACCTTTGACTTACTGATGAGTAAGGAAGGACCAAAATGAAAAGAAACTATGTGTTGCCCTATTTTCCCCCTTCCTTTGTGTCATCATTTTTAGCAAGTGATTGGTTAATATAGGAAGTCACACAAATAGGAAAGTACATAATAGGGTACATTGAACTTTGTATTTCTTAGAATACCATTGCCTTCTTCTTTGTGTTAGAAGCAAGTTCTGGTTTGAATGCATTGTCAGATTGTCAGCACCCCTGATAATGCAGTTGTAGACTTATTAATAACATGCTTATCTTGTACTAGGTTTGAGTCTCGCTGAACTCCCATGCATCACAGATTCACCAGAATTCTCTGCTCATGGAGTACTGCAAATGCTATGTGGGAATGAAGCAGCAGGGAACAGCAGACATGCATATTGTTCATACAGCTTCTGTTTGTGTGCATGCTCCTTTGTCCCATCAGACTTCACTTACAAAACACAAATTCAAAGATAAAAATACTCAGAATTTTAAGACAGCAACAGAACATTAAGCAAGTGCATGGCCCTTCTGAGCATGGGGCCCTGTGCACAGGTAGAGAGCCCATGAGCTGGCCCTGGGCGTAATAGAAGGTGGTAGGAACGGATGTTGAGTGCCAGCTGACCATATGCAGTTTAGGGTATTTGTACATGGACGAGTGAAGATGGAAGGTGAGAGGGAAGAATGCAGCGGAGGCATAGAAGGAAGCCAAGTGGATGTTGACTTTCTAGTTCTGGGAATCTTGTGTCCTGCTGTTTACTAGCACTATGTTGAGCAACGAAAACAATATGCAGCTCCACTGACTTTGAGGGAACTAGAAAAGAGACTTTCTTTTTTCTTAAGGTGCTTTACTGCCATCTGTTGGAAAACTGTCATAATAACTATGACATAATAAAATTAATAATGAGTACAACAAATGATGTTGCATGGTACAATCTGTACGAATGTGATCGACAGCCCTGCCTGTCACCCACAGGGTCCCCAGGGGCTAGGGGCACAAATGCTGGTACCTCAGAGCTGTAGCTTAGCAGAGAGTGGTAGGCAGGAGTTGAGGTGGCAGGCCAAGGGGTGGCTCGGCCACACCCCTGAATCACAGCCTCAGAAGTGCTCAGTTGAGAATCAAAAAAGTAGCTCCTCACTTTATGTTGTCTGGTCTCTGACATCCCATGAAGATTGTTGCGGGTGGAGGCTTTTGGTCAGTCACGACATTTGGCAAAGCCTACTACTTGGTAATAATGTTTTCATCTAGGGGAAGTCTGTATAGGTCAACAAAAAAATCCATTTATTTTTGCTATTGACTGGAATTATGTTGACTCTTTGTAATCCACATATCTTGTGCTAATTAAAAGGTCTGAACATCAGATAATGTATCTTTTAGTAATAAAAATAGAAAAATGACTGTAAATGCAGTTTGCTTCAGAGACAACATCTTTCTAATCATAGGGTCCCTCCAGAGGGAAAGCAATCAAATGGCTATCAAAGATGAAGATATTAGAAACCACTGCTCATGGCCAGGCCTTTCTTCATAGTAGTAGACAAGTGAAAGACTTGGGAAGGCAAGGGACCTGCCCAAGTTCACGTTGTCTGAGTAAATTGCAGGGTTAGGATTCTAACTCGGGTTTCCTGGCTCCTGAGCCAGGCTCTTTCTCAATCCCTAAGAGTGGGAAGCTGTTTCTTTCTTCCTCCTCCTCCTCTCTTCTTGAAATTTCATGAACCTTTATTCAGACTCATAGAAAAAAAACAACGTTTCACTAACATTTACCAAAAGGTTATAGGATACTGTGAATGTATTGCATTTAATAACAATTATTAATTCTCTGGTAAGCTCCACACTTACTAGTAACCTAAAAACATCTGTTCTTTTTCCATAGAGCCGATTAAACTGTACTCCTAAAAGCAGAGCCCAGCTCGGTGGTTTACACCTGTAATCCCAGCAACTTGGCAGGCTGAGGCAGGAGGATTGCTTGAGACCAGGAGTTTGAGGCAGTGATATGATCACAGTCTGGGTGACAGAGCAAGACCATATCGTTAAAACAAACAAACAAACAAAAAACAACCAACCAAACAAGCAAAAACAAAAAAGCAACAAAGCAGAGCCATCTCCACTTTTTTTTTTTTTTTTTTTTTTGAGACAGAGTCTCACTCTGTTGCCCAGGCTAGAGTGCCGTGGCGTCAGCCTAGCTCACAGCAACCTCAAACTCCTGGGCTCAAGCAATCCTTCTGCTTCAGCCTCCCGAGTAGCTGGGACTGCAGGCATGTGCCACCATGCCTGGCTAATTTGTTTCTATATATTTTTAGTTGGCCAATT
>CAUYRT010079821.1:0-22330 GCA_963574885.1 Lepilemur ruficaudatus | reverse complement strand
AGGAGAAGGGATGAATGTACTCTCTTCACACAATGGAATATTACAAAGTAGCAATGAATGAATTGTTGCTATAGGCAATAGGTGAGTAATAGAAATGATTGAGTGATAGAAGCCAGTTGCAGCGAACTATAGATAGTGTATCATTTTTACAAAGCTCAAAAATAAAAGAAATCATTTATATGGTAAAACTACTTTTTTTTTTGAGACAGAGTCTCACTCTGTTGCCCCAGTTAGAGTGCCGTGGCATCAGCCTAGCTCACAGCAACCTCAAACTCCTGGGCTCAAGCAATCCTTCTGCCTCAGCCTCCCAGGTAGCTAGGACCACAGGCATGCGCCACCATGCCTGGCTAATTTTTTCTATATATTTTTAGTTGGCCAATTAATTTCTTTCTATTTATAGTAGAGACGATGTCTCGCTCTTGCTCAGGCTGGTCTCGAACTCCTGACCTTGAGCTATCCGCCCGCCTCGGCCTCCCAGAGTGCCAGGATTACAGGCGTGAGCCACCGCGCCCGGCCTGATAAAACTACTTTTTTAATAGCAAGGCAATATTAAACAATTCACGATAGTGGTTACCAGAGGCAGAGAGATGCAATAGGGGAGACATAGACTGCTTTCATTTTGTTATGCTGTGTAATTTGTGTTGTATGTATCAAATGTTAAAATTAAAAATAACTGGGCTGGTGGGGGGACCTGGTTTGGGGACCCACACACTGAGTTATGACAGGGCTAGAAGAACAAATGACCTGAAAGTCACAGGGTCTAGTAATAATATTAGCTAACATTTGTTGTGTGCTGGTGAAAGGAAAAGCAAAGGTGGAAGCAGCTGTTCCCAGATCCCTCTCCACAGCAAACTCCTGTCCTCTTCCATTACCAGAAATGGAGGGGAGTGGGATTCTTGAGGCTTCTCGGAGTCATTCACTTGTTCACTGCACACATACTGATATCCTCACTAAGAGGCCATATGCATTGAGGCTCTGGAGAAAAGGTAGGACATACCCCTCCCTCAAAGCAGTGTCAGATTATGGAACCTTCCAAGTAAAGAGACAAAGACTAGGAAGGTTCCATAACTTACCTAAGGTTGCACAGCTTCAAGTTGTGGAGCTGGGTTGTGAACCTAAGTGGTCCAGCTACTGAGCCCCACTTTTGGGGGAATGCAAAAGAGAGGCACAGCCAGTGTCTTTAGTGAATTGAGCATGGGGATTGTTTTATTTGTGTCTTCTTGTAGGAAATGATCCGACTAGATGAAGTCCCCAATCTGAGTACTTTAGTATCCAATTTCGATCAGCAGCAGCTTGCTAATTTCTGCCGGATCCTGGCTGTAACCATTTCAGAGATGGATACAGGGAATGATGACAAGCACACACTTCTTGCCAAAAATGCTCAGCAGAAGAAGAGCTTGAGCTTGGGGCCTTCTGCAGCTGAAATCAACCAAGGTAAGGTCTCCAGGTTTTCAGAATTTTGATGTTGTAGCTCTGAGACCCTTCCTAAATCATTTGGTCAGTATCTCTAGAGATTAGTCCATGTGAGGGCTCCTAGAATCCACTTAGAGTTTGTGAAATTTTTGGTATATCTGTTCATTATTGAGGGGATCAAGTTCCATAGCTTGCATCAGATTTTTGAATGGGCTTCGGACCTCAAGAAACTTAGGAAACCCTATTTATCAGAATTATGAACTTATATACTCTTCGATCTACTAAGCTTCTTCTGGGCTTAGTAGATTTTATAAATACAGTGTATATATACAGTAGTCACTCGTCATCTGCAGTTTCACTTTCTGTGGTTTCAGTTACCTGCAGTCAACTGCAGTCTGAAAATATTAAATGGAAAATTCCAGAGAAAGTATAACGTAACTTTTATTACAGTATGTTGTTAAAATTGTTGTATTTTATTTTTTTTCTTTTTTCCCAACATGAACTTTGACTAAAAATTGTTGTATTTTATTATTAGTAGTTGTTAATCTCTCACTGTGCCTAATTTATAAATTCAACTTTATCACAGGTCTATATGTATAGGAAAAAACATAGCATGCAATAGGGTTCAATACTGTCTGCAGTTTCAGGCATCCACTGGGGGTCTTGGAATGTATCCCCCAAAGATAAGACATGGGGGACTACTGTACATGGTTATTCATTGCAAAATTGTTTATAATAACAAAAGACTAGAAACAACCTAAATGTTCATCAACAAGAGACTACTTAATTTATGGAATATTTATATAATAGAAAACTGTGTAGCTTTAAAAAAAAAAAAAGAATAAAGAAGATCTCTGTGTACTGGTATAGAAAAATCTCCAGGATATATCGATGGTAAAAAGGAAAATGCAGAATAGCACGTATAATACGATACTTCGTGTGTTAAGGCAGAGAGAAAGAATTAAGACCATACATTTGTTTGCTCATATATGATATGCATAAAGAAATTGAATGGACACACAAGAAACCTAAATGTGATTTTTACCTGTTAGGAAGTAGCTGGTAATAGTAGATGGTTTCAGTAATGGGAGTGGGATTTCTTTCTTCAATCATTTGCTTTTTAGAACCCCATGAGTATATTAATTACTTTAAAAACAAAAACACACTATTCTAACCAATGTACACACATGTTTCTTTATAATAGCAAAAGATTTCTGTTCTATCGATAAATTATCATTGCCTGAGCAGATTTCAGGGAAACTGTTTTGGCCATAAGAGTGTAGGTAATTCATATTTGAACTGAAACATTTATATGTCCTAAAAGCTATTTCTTGAATGTTAACAGACTAGAAATATTGTTGATACAAAAACATATCGGCGTGTACCTTAGGGTACACCAAATAAAATAACAAAAGTTTATCATTAAAAAACAGCAGTGGAGGCTGGGCGCGGTGGCTCATGCCTGTAATCCTAGCACTTTGGGAGGCCAAGGCGGGAGGATCGCTCAAGGTCGGGAGTTCAAAACCAGCCTGAGCAAGAGCAAGACCCTGTCTCTACTAAAAATAGAAAGAAATTAATTGGCCAACTAAAAATATATAGAATAAATTAGCTGGGCATGGTGGTTCATGCCTGTAGTCCCAGCTACTAGGGAGGCTGAGGCAGAAGGATTGCTTGAGCCCAGGAGTTTGAGGTTGCTGTGAGCTAGGCTGATGCCACGGCACTCTAGCTGGGGCAACAGAGTAAGACTCTGTCTCAAAAAAAAAAAAAAAACAGCAATAGAAAACCATTTCCATCCCAAGGTAGCCTTGATGATGCTCTGCAAACTAACTTTGTTTCTGAAGTCCAGTTGGCTGGCTGTGTGCATTCCCAGGGCTAGCTCTGCAGTTGCTAAGTGCTACACAGCAGCCTCCCTTCCTAATCCTGAACATGAGTCCTCCATTAACCCTGTGAACTCCTAGCTTTGTAATAGTTATGAACACCAGGTGGTCATAACTGTACTTTATAGGTTATTGGGGAATATAATTTTACATGCTTTAATCATGCATAAAGATAGAAGTTTGTGGACTCTGTGACCTCCCTCCAGGTTTGGTTTTCCTCTTGTCCAGAAATACAAGGCCTCCCTTGATCTGTGTAGGGTTTTCTTCCCACTCTCCCTTTCTTGTGACTTTTAGGGGGTTCTGATTTTTTTTTTTTTTTTTTTTGAGACAGAGTCTCACTTTGTTGCCCAGACTAGAGTGCATTGGCGACAGCCTAGCTCACAGCAACCTCAAACTCCTGGGCTCAGGTGATCCTCCTGCCTCAGCCTCTCAAGTAGCTGAGACTACAGGCATGTGCCACCATGCCCGGCTAATTTTTTATATATATATATATATATATATATTTTTTTTTTTTTAGTTGTCCAGCTAATTTCTTTCTAGTTTTAGTAGAGACGGGGTCTCGCTCTTGCTCAGGCTGGTCTCGAACTCCTGAGCTCAAACACCCTGCCCACCTCGGCCTCCCAGAGTGCTAGGATTACAGGCATGAGCCACCATACTGGCCCCAGAAGTGATTTTATTTAATCCTCCAGACAGTCTGTGTCATAGAAATTAGTATCCCCATTGCACATATGAAGAAACTGAAGGCCAGAAAGTTCAGTACCCTGCGGATGGATATGTGGTCCATCTTTGACCAAAGCATCATTATGTAGTGCATGACTGTAAATGGGATTATGTGTGATTTTGTATCTGGTTTCTTTCACTTGGCATAATCTTTTTGAGGGTCATTCATATTGTAGATATCAGTACTTCATTCCTTTTAATGGTTGAATGATACCCATCATATATGTATCCCACAATGTATTTATTCATTTATCAGTTAATGGACATTTAGGCTGTTTTCATCTTTTAGGTGTTTCCTGTGTTAACCGCTGCTGTTGGTTTCTTTTCTGTCCTTCCAGGGAGACTTAATGCATATATAAGCAAATATGTACAGGCATTAGTCATATTAAAGAAGGTTAAATGGTGGAGTCAGGATTTGAACCTGAATTTGCCGTTAAAGTTTATTATGGTCTTATGCTGATCAGAATTTCCACCTTACTCATTGTTGTGAGTAAAATGGGATTGGTGCAAATATGGATTGTATAATTGTTCAGTTTCTTTCTTTGCCTTAAAAAAATTGTTTATCTTTCATCTTGCTAGTAAATGTTACAAAAAATAAGAAACTGTAGATAAGAAATTTTAAAAGGAGCATTTATATCCTCTCCTGTTCAAGAACAGCCACAGTAAATACTTTGATATATATGCTTCTATTCTTTATCTATTGTAAAGAAAAAAATGTTTTAACTTTTTGAAGAAAATGAGCTTAAACTAATACTATTTAATAATTTTTTTTATCTAACAAGTAAATCTAAACAGTTTTGTTGAGTCACTATATAAAGATGCATGTGTTGTTATTAGTGTCTGTTGTGTTTCATTGTATGGATGTATCGTTGTATTTAATTAATCTGCTTTTGATGAACATTTAATCATCTCCACCTTTCTGCTAGAACAGAAACCATATCAATGAACATCTTTATACAGATTCCTTTATATATATCACTGGTTATTTTCTTACGGTAAATTCTTAGAAATGGACCTATTGGCTCAAAGACATGCAAATTTAAAGCATAAAGGTTATTCCAGTTTATATTATCACCAATAGATTTAAAAAGAGCCTATTCCCTGCACCTGCTAAAAATTGAGCTTATTTCTATAACTTTATTACTGTTTTACCTTGGCATTTCATTTTGAAAGAGCAGCTCTAACTAGCTGCTGCTGTCAGAGTAAGAATCATTCCTGTCATGCAGATTGTTTGTTGAGGGCTTTAGAGCTGGTTTTACTGGTCTCTGTTTTGAAAATTTCCTCTCTTTTTTCTCTCCCTGGCAGCGGCCCTTCTCAGCATCCCTGGCTTTGTCGAGCGGCTTTGCAAACTGGCGACTCGAAAGGTGTCAGAAACAACGGGTACAGCCAGCTTCCTGCAGGAGTTGGAGGAGTGGTACACATGGTTAGACAATGCTTTGGTGCTAGATGCCCTGATGCGAGTGGCCAATGAGGAGTCAGAACACAATCAAGGTACTTGGGGTGGGTCCCTTTGGTGACAGGGAGCTTTTACTTGGGTCCCTGGAGCCATTCTTCACCTCCCTTCCAAGAAGGATTAATTTGAGATTTGCTCATCGTAGAATTTTCCTCAAGGCAATTCTAGACAATGACTATTAGGACTCTTTTGATAGCTAGTTACAAAACCTCATTGAACTCCCTCAAAATGGACCTGATTGCAGGGAGAGGGGCTTTGTTGTAGAACCTGAGGCACCTGTGTCTCAGGGACAGTAGTCTTCTCTCTTGCTGTGCCCTGCCTTTTTCTGGTCCTCTTAATGGGACTAGGCAGGAGGCTGCCTAGTAAATGAGTAGACTTCTAGTCTCTGGTCCAGCTTCCTTGTGAAGGACTCTGGGTCTTGGGTCAGGTACACACCCCTGAAGCATTTGACCATGGCCAGCAGAATGGGGTCAGATTATTCAAACCCAGGAATTCTCAGCTCCCAAGCAAAGAATATGGTATCTCTCTGAGAGAGGCAGGTTATCAACTTTTCTCGCCTCCAACTCCAAGTTGAAGAGGCTAAGTTCTTGGTGAATATGGCAAGGAGGTCAGAGGCTCCATTCTTCCACCCAGCTCCATACTATACTCACAGTCTAGAAACTCTATCCCAGATACTTCAGACCGAGAGTGCTATGGATCCAATTGCCCTTGTCCCTGCTCACTTGTATATAGAGGTTCCACACCAGGAGAGGCAAGCCCAGAAGACTAGAGGCTAGTAACAATGTTCAGAGTAGTGGCTCAGAGAATTTGCCCAAGGGGAAAGGCAGTTGGTAAGAACAGAGTGTGGAGAAGTTCAAACATAAGAGCATTCTCCAAAACAGTGGAGATTTTGATGGTAAGCAAATAAAAGGAGACCTCTAGCTCTTCTTAATTAAGAAAAGCCAAACCATAGACCAGCTAGTTCACCAGAGAACCAAGGAAAGAGAAAGCTAATGAGGTCAGAGCAAACCTCATTCTCAAAAACTGCCCTTTCCTGAATTCAAATGAATTAGACTTTGGAGCAGTTTATGCCCCAGAGCATTGTCCAAAACAGAAGAGAATTCAGACAGCAATTAATGGAGCCTGACAGCTGGGTATCATACCAGAAGAGGCCAAAAGCTTAACAGAGCGATCATGGAAAAAACCAGTCAAAGAGAGTCCTGCTATATGTCATCCCAGGGAGACTAGAAGGTATGACCCATACACAAGAAAAAGCAGGCCATAGATATTGCCCATGAGAAGGCCCAGATATCAGATTTAACAGTGACTTTAAAGCAGCCATTATAAATATGACCAAAAGAACTTAAAGAAACTATGCTTAAAGAAGTAAAGGAAGCTATAATGATAATGTCTCATCAAATAGAGAATAACAGGAAAAAGATAGGAAATATGAAAAAGAGCCAAATGAAAGTTCTGGAGTTGAAGAATATTGTAATTAAAATGAAAAATTGACTAGAAGGACTCAACAGTAGATTTGAACTGGCAGAAGAAAGAATTGGTAAACTTAAAAGACAAATCAACAGGGATTAAGCATTCTGAAAAACAGAGGGAAGAAAGAAAAATGTGTAGAGCCTTAGAATAATGTGGAACACTGTTAAGCACACCAAGATAGGCATAATGGGAGTACCAGAAGTAGATAAGAGAGAGAAAGGAGCACAAAAATAAATAATGCGAAAAACTTGCCAAATTTAATGAAAAACATTAATGTACGTATCCAAGAAGCCCAAAGAATCCAAGTAGGAAAATTCAAAGAGATCTATACCCAGGCACATCACAATGAAAATGCTAAAAGACAAAGAGAAAATGGTAAAAGTAGCAAGAGAAAAATGGCTCATCGTGCAGAAGGGTACCCCAGTAAGATTAACAGTGGACTTCTCATTGGTAATAAGAGGCCAGAACAGGTGCAATGGCTCATGCCTGTAATCCTCACACTCTGAGAGGCCAAGGTAGGAAGATTGCTTAAGGTCGGGAGTTCGAAATCAGCCTGAGCAAGGGCAAGACCCTGTCTCTACTAAAAATAGAAAACATTAGCCAGATGCAGTAGCACAAGCCTGTAGTCCCAGCTACTTGGGAGGCTGAGGCAGGAGGATCACTTGAGCCCTAGAGTTCACAGTTGCTGTAAGCTAAACTGATGCCACAGCACTCTGGCCCGGGCAACAGAGTGAGACTCTGTCTCAAAATAATTAAAAAAAAAAAACAGAGGCCAGAAGACAATGGGGTAACATATTCAAACTGCTGAAAGAAAAGCTACTCAACTGAATATCTTATGTCTTGCAAAACTATCTTTCAAAAAACGAAAGTGAGGGCCAGGCTCAGTACCTCAGGCAGGATGATTGCTTGAGGCCAGAAGTTCAAGGCCAGCCTGAGCAAGGGTGAGACCTTATCTCTACAAAAAATAGAAAAATTAGCCAGATGTGGTGGCACATGCCTATAGTCCCAGCTACTTGGGAGGCTGAGGCAGGAGGATCCCTTGAGCCCAGGAGTTTGAGGTTGCCATGAGCTAGGCTGACACCACAGCACTCTAGCCCAGGCAACAGAGACCCTGTCTCAAAAAAAAAAAAATTATTAAAAGAATTATAATGGTATACTAGAAAATATTCACTTAATGCAAAATAAACATTAAATGAGAAACAGAGGAACAAAAAACCCACATAATTCATCAAAGCAGTCTTACAAAAAGGAAACCATATGAAACAGAAAACAAAAAATGAAATGGAAAAAGTAAATACAACTTAATAATAATATAAAATGTGAATGAATTTCACAAGTCATTCAAAAGACAAATTGTCATATTGGGTTAGAAAAACAAGATCCAGTCATACGCAACCTACATGAGACACACTTTCAATTCAAAGGTACAAGTAGGTTGAAAGTGAAGGATGGAAAAAGATGTATCATGCAGGCATCATCCACAAGAAAGCTGGAGTGGCTGTACTTAGAGACTTTACAATAAAACTGTTAGCAGAGTTAAGTAGCTACATTTTATAATAATAAAAGGGTGAATCTGTCAAGAAGTTCTAACAGTTGTGAACATAATGTATCCAACAGCAGAGCCAAAAATATATATGAAGCAAAAACTAACAGATTTGGTGGGAGTAATAATTCAACAATAGTAGTTGGAGACCTTGATATACCACTTTTAATAATGGATAGAACTAAGCAGAAGATCAACAGGGAAAGAGAAGACTGGAGTAACACTATACACCAGCAGGTACTAACAGACAACTCTAGAACACTCTAGCTAACAACTGCCGAATACACATTTTTGTCAAGTGCACATGGAACATTCTCTATGATAGACCATATACGAGACTATAAAAAAAAAAGCCTCAATAAATTTAAAAGGTTTAAAGCTATACAAAGTATATCCTCCAATCACAATGGAGTGAAATTAGAAATTAAAAACAGAAATTTGAGAAATTCATAAATAAGTGGAAATTAAGCAGTATACTTCTAAATAACCAATGGGTCAAACAGTAGATCACAAAGGAAATTAGAAAATATTTTGAGACAAATGAAAATGAAGACACAATATACAAAACTTACAGGATGCAGCTAAAGCATGCTTGGATATTTAAAGCTGTAAATCCCTACATTTTAAAAAGTCTCAGGCACCTAAACTTCTACCTTATGTCGTTGGAAAAAGAACAAACTAATCTCAAAGCAAACAGATGGAAGGAAATACTAGGATTAGAGGGGAAATTGGTGAAATAGTGAATAAAAAAACAATAGAAAAAATCCAGAAAACCATAGTTGGTTGTCTGAAAAGATCAACAAAACTGACAAACTTTTAGCCACACTGACCAAAAGAGAGAAGGCTTAAATTACCAAAAGCAGGAATGAAAGAAGATACATTACAATGAACCTCACAAGATAAAAAAGACTCTAAGGTAATACTGTAAACAATGTATGCCAATAAATTAGATAACCTAGATGAAATGGACAAATTGCAAGAAAGACATAAACTACTGCACCTGACTCAAGAAGAAATAGAAAATCTGAGTAGACTTATAACAAGTAATGAAATTAAATTAATAATGAAACTATCCACAAAGAAAAACCCTGGCCCACATGGCTTCATTGGTAAATTCTACCAAATGTTTAAAAAATTAATACCAAATCTTTCTAGACTCACCTATAAAATATAAGAGGAGAGAATACTTCCCAGCTCATTCTATGAAGTCAGTATTACCCTGATACCAAAACCCCAGATAAAGATACCACAAGAAAAGAAAATTACAGACCAGTATCTCTTATGAATATAGATACAGAAATCCTCAACAAAATACTAGCAAACTGAATATGGCAACATATGAGAAGGATTAATCACCACAACCAAATGGGATTTATGCAAGGTTGGTTTAACATATGAAAATCAATTTATGTAATACACCATAACAATAGAATGTAGGACAAAAACTATGATCATTTCATTAGATGAAGAAAAAGCATTTGACAAAATCCAACACTCCTTCATAATAAAAACACTCACCAAACTTGGCGTAGAAGCAAATTTCCTCAACCTCTTAAAAGACATCTACAGGCCAGGCATGGTGGCTCACACATGTAATCCTAGCATTCTGGGAGGCTGCATCGGGAGGATCACTTGAGGCCAGGACCTTGTGTCTACAAGAAATAGAAAAATTAACTGGGTGTGGTGGCATGCGTGCCTGGAGTACCAGCTGCTTAAGAGTCTGAGGCAGGAGGATCTCTTGAGCCCAGAAGTTTGAGGTTGCAGTAAGCTATGATGATGCCACTATACTCTAGCCAGAGCAACAGAGTGAGACTCTGTCTCAAAAAAAGAAAAAAAAAGGGGGGGGGGAGCATCTATCAAAAAAAAAAAGACACACAGCTAACATTGTACCTAATGGCAAAAAAATGAAAGCCCCCAGCACTAAGATCAGGAACGAGACAAGCATGTATGCGCTTTCCACTTCTATTCGGCATTGTACTAGAGGTTCTAGCTAGTAAAAAAATGCTTAGGTAAAAAAATGCTTAGGTAAAAAAATGAAAGGCATCCAGATTAGAAAGGAAGAAGTAAAACTATCTCTATTCACAGATGACATGATCTTATATATAGAAAAACCTAAGGAATCCACTAAAAAACCACTAAATAATAAATGGGTTAAAAGTTGAAGGATAGAAGATTAATATTTAAAAATAAATAGGCTGCTCTGATGGTAGTGGGTTATTAGAACTTGCTAATGTTAGTGTCACTAAAGTTGGTGTACAACCCTTCACTCCTAAATTTGACTGGCTTTAAAATAAATGGTAGCAATCAGCAAACCAAAAATGAAATTACAGTTTCATTTACAGTAGCACCAAAAAGATCAAAATACTTAGGAATAAATTAAACAAGAAATGTATAACTTATACTCAGAAAATTACAAAACATCACTGAAAGAAATTAAAGAAGACCTAAGTTAGTGTACAGCCATCCCGTGTCCTAGAATTGAAAGATTAATATTAAGACAGTAATGTTCCCCATCGTGATCTGCAGACCAATCTGGAGATTCAACACAATCCTTATTTGAAAATCCCAGCTGACTTTGCAGAAATGGACTAGCTGATCCTAAAATTCATATGGAAATGCAAGGGATGCAGAATAGCAAAAATGATCTTGAAAGCATACTTCCTGATTTGAAAACTCAATGTAAAGCTACAGTAATCAAGATAGTGTGCTACTGGCCTAAGGATAGACGTGTAGATCAATGGAATATTATTGAGAATTCAGAAATAATCCCTCATGCATATGATCAGTTGATTTTCAATGGGTACCAAGACCACTGAGTTGGGGAAACAGTAGTGTTTTCAACAAATGGTGCTGGGACCATTGGATATTTACATGCAAAAGAAAGAAATTAGGTCTCCTACCTCACATCATATACAAAAATTAACTCAAAAGGATCAAAGACTTAAATGTAAGAGCTAAACCTCTAAAACCTTTAGAAGAAAACCCTAAGGATAAATCATGACCTTGGATTTGACAATGGTTTCATAGACGTGGTATCTAAAGCACAAGCAATCAAATTAATAATAGTTAAATTAGACTTCTTCAAAATTAAAACCTTTCGTACTTCAGAAAACACTGGCAAGAAAGTTACAAGAGAACCCACAAAATGGGAGAACTTTTTGGGTGTGGGAGGGGCAGACATTTTTGCAAACCATGTAACTAATAAGGGACTTACTTGTATCTAGAAAATACAAGGAATGCCTATAGCTGGATAATAAAAGAAAACAACCCATTTCAAAATATGGGCAAAGTGTCTGAATAGACATTTCTCTGAAGAAGATACAAATCATCAATAAGCACATGAAAAGATGTTCAACATCATTAACTGTCAGGGAAATGGAAATCAAAACCATAATGAGATATACCACTTCATACTCAGTAGAATGGTTGTCATTGAACAGATAGATAATAAGCATTGGCAAGGATGTGGAGAAATCAGAACCCTCATTCCCTGTTAGTGGGCATGTGAAATGGTGCAGCCACTTTGGAAAACAGTCTGGCAGTTCCTCAAAAGTTACCATGTGGCCCAGAACTTCTCCTTAGGTATATGCCCAAGAGAAGTGAAAATATGTTTACACAAAAACTTGTTCATAAATGTTCATTGTAGCATATTCATATTAGCCATAATATGGAAACAACCCGAATGTCCATCAGGTGATTAATGAATAAACAGAATGTGGTATATTGATACAATAGAATATTATTTAGCAATTAAAAAATGCCAATACAGGCTACAACATGGATAAACCTTGAAAACATCGTACTAGATGAAAGCAACAGCCACAAAAGGCCATGTATTCTGTAAGCTCATTTGTACGAAGTGTCCTGAATAGGCAGTTCCATAGAGACAGAAAGTGGTTTAGTGGTTGCCCAGCGCTGAGGGGTTTGGTAAGAAGTAGGGAATGACTGCCACCGAGTACGAGGTGTCTTTTTGGGGTGATGGCTGCACAACTCTGTAAATATACTACAAACCACTGCCTTTCTGTGATTAAATGGGTGAGTTGCCTGGTATGTGAATTGTAGCTCAGAGCTGTTTTTTAAACAAAAGAGTGAGTATGAACCCAGCCCAGAAAGCAGAGTGCAGTGCAGACATGCAGAGAGTGGTGACCACACTTGTCAGTTATCCTAGAGTTGAAGAGACGTGGAGGGAAGCGCAGGCCTCTTGAGCTAGTTTTCACATCCTCATCCTTAGGAATGACCTTGTTGCTAAGCTCTGGGCATTGCTTTGGATATTTCTTGAAAATATTTATCCCAGAGAGTTTGTCAGGCCTGTGCAAAGCCAGGCACCAAAAGTTGGCAGTAACTTGGGGAAGAGTCGGGCTGCCTGTGTCTCCTTCTCCACAGATGCTCATTACTGAGGAAGGCTTGTGTGCCACACCCTGCACCTGCCCCTTCTGTAGACATCCCCTGCTGCTGTCCTCCCCAGAGCCCCGTGAGCTAGGTGCTGAGGACGCTGAGGTACGGGTGGTCACGCAGCAAGCGGATGGCAGAGGCAGGATTCTGCATCATAGTTCTTCAGATTTGCTCCACAAATCAGTTGACTCTTAACTGTCAGGGAGCTGGGCCAAGGAGTCCCAATGTGGAAATTAAGTAATTATATTTTTTCTCCTAAGATGAAGGAAAATATGTGAATAGATAGAATTTTCTTAATTAGATTTTCTCCAGTAAGTTTTTCCTAAGTCTCTACCCACTGCCACTTTAGTTGCCATTAAGAACTTCCAGATTAAAAAGAAGAAAACCAAGTAGCAAGCATGCATTAGCAGAAAAAGTTAGTTTTTCTTACTTCTGTTTAATATACATGTTGTTTACATGTGCTGGGCATTGTTCTATATATTCCTCTAATCCTCACAACATTGAGACGTAGGTACTGTTGTCATTATCACTGCCTTACAGATGAGGATGAACACTGAAGCACAGAGAAGTCAACTAATTTACCCAAGGCCACTCAGCTAGTGAATGGCATTCCAGCCTAACAGCTGGCTTCAGGGTCTGTGCTCTTAACCACTGAGCCACGCCACCTTTCCGGCATGCTTCATTCAGCAGCTTGTCTTCTTTCATATTAGTGATATGACATGGCTGGAAAAAGATAGTTCCAAGTCTGTAGGGTGGAATAAGTTAGGTTCTTACGTCATGATACCCTACAGAAATCACCGTGTCTTCTGGGCAGGCCTTACCTGCCCGTATCTGATAACCACGCCTCTATACCACATAGTTCTTCTGTTATTTGCAAAAGGCCTTTAGGTAAACAGTTCCAGTAGGAGCTTGAGAGGACCTTACAGCTGCTGATTCATCCTTCCACCTCAAAGATGAGGAAACGTGAGGAGAAGTCACTTTCCTAAGGTCACCAGAATCAGCCTCTCCTGATTCTGACCAGTGCCCTCTTAAAATAACAGGGACCTAGTAGTGATTGAGGCATCCTAAGTATCAAGTGCTAGGCTTTCCTTGTGTCCCATTCAGTATTCTCAGTGACCTGTAACCCTGGCCATCCACTGCAGTAGCAGAGAGCAGTCTAAGGCCTAGTGAGGAGGTGACTAGCCCAGGGTCACACAGCCAGCAAGCCTTCATTCCACAGCCCTCAGTCATCATCGCTTTGCTCTCCTGCCTTCCCAGGAGCACACTTGACTGTGGCCTGAGTGGCCCACAGGGACTTCTGCATAAACTGGGTGATAAAGGAGATGGGTCACGTAAAGCTCAAAATACGATGCCTGACACGCGTCAAGTGTCCCATAAATGTTACTTACCTGCTGCTGTTAGTAATAAGGAGACTGGGTAAGAGGAACATCTGGTAGTAGATCGTGCGTTCATCTGCATCACTAGTGTCAGTCGGGACACCCAATCTGCTTTAGAAGTTGAACCTTAGAAAACTTGAGGTTGTTCTTTGAAGACCGGAGGGAAAATTCTTCAAAAGGGATCCCTCTCAGGCTTTCAACAGGGTCCCTTCTCAGAATCTAGGCAGGATAATCAGGTAATCAGAGTCATTTGTGACCTGAAAAGAGTTCCACACAATTTGCTGCCAGACATGTGTCTGGGCACTCCTTGGGGCTGGTTGGTGGCAGGAGAAAGGAGTAAGCGGGGAGGGGTGGATTATGTTACTGTAGTGGCTGTGTCAGAACAATTTCACTTGACGTTGAAGTTGGTTTCTAAGCTTGTCTGGCTCCTGGGGGTTGGAGGGAGTTTTACAGCTTTCAGAGTCTCTGTCGCAGGCTCAGGGCCCAGCCTAATGGCACTGTTACCTCAAGTCTGTTGACAACAGGTTTGATGGGCAGAAATACGTTTCCTCAAAAGCCGCGACTCAAATTTCTCTCCCGGTGGCTGCTGTGTCAGCCTCCATCGTGTTCCCTCCTCCAGGGGCTTCGGAAGAGAATGGTCTGCCTCACACTTCAAGTAGGACCCAGCTGCCCCAGTCAATGAAGATCATGCACGAGATCATGTACAAACTGGAAGTGCTCTATGTCCTCTGCGTGCTGCTGATGGGGCGTCAGCGAAACCAGGTGGGCCCCTCTCCAACGTCTCAGGACAGGGGGAGCCAGGAGCAAAGCTGCCAGGTGCTCCATTGGGCCTTCTCTCAGAATGGCTCTCGCTCTAGCCCAGCCAAGTGTAGGGGTGGGTTTCCTTCTTCCTGTTTTATGTGTAAGGAAACCAGGCTGATTCCAGAGCTGAGTCTTTCCACCCTCCCTTGCCGTGAGCAGCGTTTCTAGACAGCGGTGGTACACGGGGGGAGCAGGCAGCCTGCCTCAGTGATGTGACGAACAAAAGAGCTGACACCTGGCAAGGCTGGCCGTGCAGAGTGTAGTTGGAGTTGCCAGTCTGGTAGGCTTAGGGCGGCAGGGCAGCGCCCTGAGCTGGGTCCACTTTCAAAAGCTGGGCAAATCCAGATGTGCTGGGGTCCCTTGAGCCGTGAAACAGTTCCAGGAGGGAAGAGCAAGGTCGCCTAACCTGCAGTGGGAGAAAAGGACAGCACGCCTCAAGACTGGTGCGAGATGGCCCCTTCTGCTGACTGTGTTACTGTCCTAGGGAGGAAACCAGGCGTGGTAGGAGGAGGGACTTCCAGGGAGGACAAGCTGGAAGCTTAGCAGTCCTTCCGAGTCACACTGGACTGTCACAGCTCCTCTGGATGACAGAGGTGCAGTTATTCCCATTTTACAAATGAACGGTTTTACAAAAGAGCCAGGAAAAGACTTGCTGAAAAGATGATATTCGCCATGAAAATTTCCCTCAGAAAGTGAGGGAGCCAGATGTGCTGCGATTGGAGGCAGCCCACCAGGTAGAGGGAGCAGTGCCCGGCGGTGGGAGTGTGCCTGGTGTTAGGATAGAGTAGTGAAGAGGCTGGGCGGGGTGGACTGGACCAAGCAGTGGGAGAGGAGGGCTGAGGGCTCGTGGGGGCCAGATCCCATCTAGCTGTCAGAGGCCGTTTTAAAGACTGGTTTTTACTCTCAGCGAAGTGGGAAGTCATCCCTCTGGCTGCTGTCTGAAAGTCTGGAGAGCAAGCATGGGAGTGTGGAGACCATTAGGGGCCCTCATCATGGAGCCGAGAGATGACAGTAGCTAGGACTGGCACGTGGTGGTGGGAGTGGTGGGAAGTGGTTGCATTCTGGATACATCCTGAAAGTAGAACGGATACGATTTGCTGATGGTTTGACTGTAGACATGAGAGAGAGAGGAGTGAAGGATGACTCCCAAGGTTTTTGGCCTAAGCACATAGGGGAATGGATTTGCTATTTACTGAGATGCTCAAGACTGGTGGTGAGGAGTAGAGGGGCAGGCTCCGGGCTGGAGGTGTCACTTTGAGAGTCCTCATCAGATCGTTGGTATTTAAAACCAAGACACTGGGTGAGGTCCCACGCTGACATCCCTTCCTTCAATATGGAACATGTTTGTTACTAAAAAAAATAAATAAATAACAGCAGTAGGGACAGCTTCCATGTGTGGAGTGCTTTTAGAGGTACTTTCACAGTTATTCACATTTGAATTTTCAGGTATTTGGTAAGTTATACAACAAGTGGTGACCTCCTTCCGTGCACCCGATGCTTGAGAAAACCAGGGTACAGAATGGACTGTGCACTCACTCACTGGCCAGGCCTGGGCAGAGCCAGGGTTTGGATTCCGCTGCCCTGCCACCTCTTTCTGTCCCCTCACAACAGTTCCCTGTTCCCTGAGCCTTCCTCTTGCCAAGTTGCTATGAGACATTGTGGTCTTTAGTTAATCTGTGGGATTACAGTGCTGCTTCCTTGGAAATGAACCTTCAGTGGCCTTGGAATCCTGCCCTACCAAGAACCAGTGTCTTACCGGTACATTCTCATTTGCACAGTCAGCAGCTACTGAGTTCCTACTGTGTGCCAGGCACCATGGGGACATGGATTCACACACCCTGCCTAGACCGGGGAGCAAGGGGAAGGGTTTCCTTGGCCAGGCCTCACAAAAGGCTTCCTCCTGGCAGTGGCCTTGGTGAGCAGTTGGGCCATGTTCTCTGACGAGTCTTAGCCAAAGTGAAATCTCAGAACTGGAAAGGCTCCCTAAGTGCTGTAAGTTTCTTCCCTCTGGTGCTCAGGAAGATAATCGATAAAGAAGTCGCTCCTTTTTTTTTTTTTTTTTTAACTGCCCTGCTTCCTCATTACTTCACTGAGCCCTTTCAACAGCTCCATTATGCCCCCCACCCTTTTCTGTCAGGGGACTGAGGCTCAAAGAAGAACATTGCCCAGTGTCACAGAGCTCCCTTGTGACCTCGGGGCTGCCTGCCTCCAAAGCCAGAGCTCCTGCCCACTGCCCCCCAGGTAGAGTGGTCCTGCATTCTGCCGTCTTGCCTGCTTCACCTCTATCCCGCTCTAGAGCAGACGAAGGGGCTGGATTTGAGAGTAGGAATCATGCATTTGACAAGTAAAATTTGTCCCACAGGTAAAGAAGCTGGTATTTTCAAGAGAAAAGGGAAATAGCATAGTAGAAACCTCACACCTGAGCACTGGCCTGGACTTTGGAGAGCCAGAGTCAGGTCCAAGTCAGGTTAAGAAGGCCCCCCTTTCCCAGCTGTGTAACTCACTCTAGATCTCTTTGACTCTGGGTTTCTAGTCTGTGCAGTGAGGCAGTTGGACTAGATGACCTTTCAGGGCCATTGTAATAGTGTCATCTTTTTCCAACTGTGACCTGGGGCCTGGCTTAGGGTTCTTTGGAGTGAGACAGCAAGGCACACAGCTTGGTGACCACCATAGATATCAACCCCCTCTCCCCACTTCAGTAAAGCAGGGCAAGGTAGACCCAGGCTGGGTTTTAGTGAAGGGCTGAGCAGTGAAGCAGACATCATTTTGTGTTAGCCCTTGGCCTAACAGATTCGGGGCTGTGTATGTGTCTACCGCTAGCCAGAGGCTGTGACTTCTGTGTCCAACGAAGGGGTCTGTGGCCATGGAGGCTGCAGAGGATGTCTTTGTCAGGTTCTGGTCTCCCAAGACTAATGCATGCCTGTGGTAGGCTAGAAAGGGCAGACTTAGGATCAAAGCACCAGAGTTAGGTGATGTTTCTACCAGTGACTTTGCCCAAGCTGGTGTTGCTAAACTTCTCTTCCCTCTTTTAAAATGGTGATAAGTGAGCATTGGTGCTGTGCTCAGGGCTTTCCATGCGTTTTATGACTTTACCATTACAACAGTCCTGTGAAGGGGTAGTAATAGTTTGGTTTTATGTTACGTAAAACACTTCTAATAAGTAAATAATTCCCCTTTCAGTTCTTTTTTTTTTAAGAGACGGAGTCTTGCTCTGACACCCAGGCTAAAGTACAGTAGAGTGAGCATAGCTCACTGCAGCCTCACACTTCTGAGCTCTAGCAGTCCTCCCAGCTAAGCCTCCCAAGTAGCTGGGACTACAGGTGTTCACCACCATGCCTGGCTGACTTTTTAGTTTTCTTTTGTAGAGATAGGGTCTCACCATGTTGCCCAGGCAGGTCTTGAACTCCTGGCCTCAAGCAAACCTCCCACCTCGGGCTCCCAAAGTGCTGAGATTACAGGCGTGAGCCACTGTCCCCACCCCCATAGTTCTATTTTAAAAGATATATTAGTAAATTAGTGTCAGTGAAGCCTCTCTCTCCTCTGATTCTCAACATTCTTACATGAAGCAACTGATTTTACCAGTTACTAGTGTATCCTTCTAGAAACATTTTATGCTTATAAAAGCAAATATATTCCTCTGTGTATATAATCAGTAATATAGCCTGGAAGCATTTTCTTATATCTTAATGATTATTCAATTTATTACATGTAAAAGACTTTTTTTTTGGTTTTTTTTTTTTTACTGGTGCCTTGTATCCCTTTGAGTGGATGTACCATAATTTATATAACTAATCCCCAGTGATGGAAGTGTAGGTTATTTCTATTTTTTGTTATTACAAATAATGCTACTTTGAGTAGCATTGTAAATGTATGCCATTTAGTATTTATATGGGTTTCTCTGAGAATTCCTAAAGTGGAATTTCTGGTCAGAGGGAATGTGGATTTGTCATGTTTGGAGGTACTGTGAAAGTATCCTCCCTGTAGCACCAGGATGCCCTCCCCCCAGCGGGTGAGATGTACTTGGTGAGTACTGGGTCACTCACCGACGTGACGCGGTACTATCAAACTTTGCCATCTTTGCCAATCTAAACAAGTGAAAAATTGGTTGGGATTTGATTTTCTCAATATCATGAGTGAGGTTGAGCGATTTTCACATATTTAAGAGCCTTTTCTGTTTTACTTCCTATAGGCTTTGTCCTTTTTTTTTTTCTGTAGGGTTGATCTTTTTGTTTCATAGATGCATAGGGCGCCCCGTAGAGGAAATTAGCTCTTGCTTGTGGCATGAGTTGCCCATGTGTGTTCTCCATTTGTCATATGTGACTTGTGACTTTCTTTGTTTATTGTGAGTTTTGCCATGTTCAGTTTTAAAAGGTTTGCTTGGCAAAATCAAAAATCTTTTTTAGCTTCTAGGCTTAGTATAATCTTTCAGAAAGGCTTTACCAGCTTAGATCATTTTTTAAAAGTCTTTGCCTAGATTTTTTCTAGGAGATCTCAAGAGTTTCAACTTTTAATAATTGCATCTTGCTTCCAGTTGAAATTTATCCCAGTGTAAAGCATGAGGTATATTTTCATTTTAGTGATGTAATGAGGAAACAAACCTTAAGAAGCTTGCTTAACGTTTCAAAGTTTGCACATGATGGAGCTAGGAGTCTAACCCAGGACTATCTGAACCTAAAACCCATGCTTCTAAGATAAGACCTACCGTACATTATGACTTGTAGGATTTTTGTGAGCATTAATGAGCAAAGTTAAAAAGTGTATCTGTGTGTAGTGGGACATAGGGTATATATGGATGTTTTCTTTAAGCCTCAACGCTGCGTATCAACCGTTGCTTTTTTCATCCTAAACATCGTTGTACGTGCTGAGCATGAGGCTTTGCTAGATTTTCCGAACACTTTTGTCTCATTGTCTTTCCCTTCCTTCCCCATCCAGGTTCACAGAATGATTGCAGAGTTCAAGCTGATCCCCGGACTCAATAATTTGTTTGACAAGCTGATTTGGAGGAAGCACTCAGCATCTGCCCTTGTCCTCCACGGTCACAACCAGAATTGTGACTGTAGCCCGGTAAGCAAGGGAACCTGGGGACAGATGGGGCTTGACTTGCTAGGAGTAGTTGTTTCAAGACCTGTTGCTGACCCTTTGACCTCTTGTTCTTTGAGAGTAGAGCAGAAACCAAAAGTCATATTTTATAATCCGTAATTGGAAGCTACCTTGGGGAAGGGTCTGAGCCAACCCTATGCTAAACTCCCTGTGCAAAAATCCCATTTAAGATTACCCCATCTCTACAAAAGAAAATTTAAAGAAAATCAGCTGGGTGTAGTGGTGTGCACCTGTAGTCCCAGCTACTTGGGAGGCTGAGGTAGGATTGCTAGAGTCCAGGAGTTTGAGGCTACATAGTTTGAGCTATGGTCACGCCACTGTACTTTAGCCTGGGTGTCTGAGCAAGACCATGTCTCTTAAAAAAAAAAAAAAAAAGTCATGCATTCCCCCTGTACACCTCTGGGATGGGGATCTTGCTTTCCTATAGGCAGGGCCACCTACTCCGTTAGCTAGCAGCAAGTTTTTTCTTTATTTGGTGTTCTATCTCTTTGTAATTTACATCCACTGATGCTAGGTTTGCCTCCTAGAACCACACACTACCGAGGGTCTGCATCAAAAAAATGCTTTGGGATGCTTCAGTTTTTTGAGGCCAAGGACTCGCCTCTACCTTGTGTCTCTCACAATGTCCTAGAGAGAGCTCTGAACTGGGTGTCAGAAGGCCTGGTGCCACTCAGCCTGTTGGGAGAGCTTGAATAAGTCACTGAATCTCTGAGCTTTTTTTCCTTGCAAAAGGAGGAAAATATTCCTGTGCCCGCCAACCTCCCCGGCCTATCAGAGGCCCGCCCACCGGCATGAGCAGGAAAGCACCAGGGCTGGTCTCTGTGCTGCGTTCTGGGCACTTTCCTTAGCGCCCTGTCTTCTGCTTTCCATCTTCTCTTTGACCTTATCAGATTTGCCTTTCAGTCCATCCATCTGAGTTTTGGGGAGTTTTGTTTGTTTGTTTGTTTGTTTTAAATTTTTGTTTTTTGCATAGATGGCATCTTGCTATGTCAAGATGGTCTCAAACTCCTGGCCTCTAGAGATCCTCTCATCTCAACCTCCCAAAGTGCTGGGATTACAGGTGTGAGCCACCACACCTGACCTTTTTTTGTTGTTTTTTTAAGAGATGAGGTCTCACTCTGTTGCCCAGGCTGGAGTGCAGTGGCACCATCATAGCTCACGGCAACCTTGAGCTCTTGGGCTTAAACAGTCCTCCTGCCTCAGCCTCCCGAGTAGCTGAGATTACAAACATAGGGCACTGTAGCCAGCTCCATTTGCATTTTTAATTTCAAGTGAATATATTTTGCATTTCTAGACATTCTGTCTGGCTCTGTTGAAAAACTGCTTGATCTTTGTTCGTTATGTTGATGTCTTCCTTCTGTTGTATGTTATTCCTTTAATCATTTGTAACATACTTTCTTATGGTCTCTTTTATTTGCTCATGGGTACTAATGCTTGTGTTTGGGACTTCAGACAGTTAGTGTAGAGTGTTGCTTCGTGTTCTGTGATGTTTATGGAGAGGCCACCTTCAGGGGGGCTTGTTTTCTTTTTGGGCACCTGTGTAGCCTTAGCCCTGGAAGTACTTCTACAGGGCACTTTTGCTTTTATATGGCAGGTACTTCAAGGGTACAAATGTCCCAGGGCCAGTTTCCATGTTTAACGTCTTGTCCCTGCTGCTCTGCTAGTGTGAGCTCAGGATTTCTGCTTCTCCTGGGAGGCTCCCCTCCAGCTGCCAGCAGGGCCCTAGGAAAGCCAGGCTTCTTGAAGCCAACTCCCTGGGCCAGTAGGTTGAGTCTTTCGGACCTTTCTTTCACCAGACATATGCAGGCCCGAGGCTCTGTTGGGTTCTTCAGGGCATTAAAACCGAAGCCCTGGTGTGACCAAGTTTCATTTCCACTACACACACCCACAGCTGCCAAGCGTCAGCTTCTGATCTCACTGCTCTCTGCTCAGTTCTTTCTTCATTTCTCATTCCTGCATACTTCCCTTTCTTTCTTAGAAACTTAGCTTCACATTTAAAAGAATTTTGGGCCGGGCGCAGTGGCTCACGCCTGTAATCCTAGCGCACCCTGGGAGGCCGAGGCGGGTAGATCGCTCAAGGTCAGGAGTCCGAAATCAGCCTGAGCAAGAGTGAGACCCTGTCTCTACTAAAAATAGAAAGAAATTAATTGGCCAACTAAAAATATATAGAAAAAATTAGCCAGGC